>JAURVB010010622.1:0-41015 GCA_033002965.1 Piper betle
AGGGCTCGCTGTCGCTAGTCTAGGTCTAATTCTCAAATGTCCCTGCAGAAGGAACTGAACTGCTTATTGGGTCCTACCTGACTCGTCCCAAGTCAAGTATCTCACTCTACTCCATAAGGGAATAAAGACAGTAGCTATGACTCTACTGTATACTATGGCTCAGGTAACTATCTATACAACCCCTAACCGCTAAGGGAAGCTCTCTACGATAGAAAGGTGTGAACACACATGTGCATGCACAATGTGTTTCAAGGATTATGAAGGCATACTCTACATGGAATTGTGGATTCTGAATATGATCTGTAGCATGTGCACTGGGCAATGTTTGCTCATCTCAACCCTCTAAGTAAATTCGTAGTAGGACTAGTATATATGGTGGATTGAATGTGGAAATATTCAGGTGAAAACTCAACTGTGTTTGACATCTATAGGTCATAGGAAAGGAGACTGGGTCTCTGGTGAAAGTTTGGTCATACTGCTCTAAAACTCTAATTAGGAGGTATCTCATCCTCCCAACAAGGGTCTGACATCTAATATACTGGGAAGAAGTGTCCTAAGCTAAGGAAATCCAACTATGTAGTCACGTCATAATGATATGTGGTGATGAAAGGATCTTCGTCTGAGTCATAAGGGGTAATGAAAACTCAGTGTAGAATACTGGGTGGCCAAAAATATCGGGAGGTCAATGGACATCTCTTTAAGATCATTATGATTGAGCTCTACCACTGGTGGCTAGCCTATGCAACAGTCAATCAATGACAAGTCTCAGAGATGACTCCTAAGTAGCTCTAGTTTAATCAGTCAATAGGAATGTGTTTCCATGATACTGTGCAAGTCACACACTTTTAAACGAGTGGGATTCAAATGAATCAAAGAACCACTATCTCCACTCAAGCTTACGGGGACTCATATTGAGGTTTGTCATGTGTCTTGTCAACTCTTCAGTGATGCATGACCGGCCATCTTGTACTGATTTGTAGTAGTGATCTTAACTCACACGACTACTACTATTATGATAGACTCTCAAGCAAGACTATCAGTCAAGATGAGCATGCACTTGTCTCCCTCTGTCAATCAAGATGATCAAACACTTGTCTCCATCTATCAGTCAAGATGACCATATACTTCTTTTAAGGGAGTGCAAGGACAGGATGTTTAGTAGCAAATGGTTCAGGCAAGGTGCTTAGATGGTTTGCCCCTTATTTGAGGCATGACTTGAGCTGGTCACTGGAGGACGATGACAACGACATTGAAATAGGAGCCAGAAAATAAAATAGAAAGATTTTTCCTATTTAAATCTTCTTAAAAACCACAAAAGACAAAATCTCAATGGAATTTGATCACCAGGACAGCCATGGACGAGAGATTAATAATCTAGCATTCTCAAGGCCTTTAGTTCACTCTGCATGGTACAAACACATAATTGATCAACCAATTAATACAAATTATGTGCTTACCAAACATTAAACATCGCAAAAGATGTTTAACTGCTTATATATATGTGTGTGGATATATATATATATATATATATATATATATACACACACACACACAATAATATCTCTCTATATGTAGGGAGTATAAGTAGGGAATGATTGAAAGAGTAAAAAGCTCTAATATTTGCCACAAATGTAAAAGGCAAAAGGCAACACATTTAAGCATACCAATAAATCTTAAGGCATTATCAATCCATCACTAGGAAATATCACTAGCCTTTAAAATTCGATGAAAAACAGCACAATGAGGAAAATGTTGAATAAAACCTATTCAAAGTGATTTGTTTTGAGTTGGTGTGATCTGTTCTAAATCTTAATCCCTGACGTAATATACTAGCTAATACAAAACACAGACGTAAATAGACTTGCAGCACTTGAAGAAAGGTAAATGTTATGCAATATCATTTCAAGTGCTTAATCCTTAACTTCTGCTGTCGCTTCCTTCTGAAAATCTAACTCCTACCTCAATAGCCAAGCTTAGAAAGGTCATAACTAGAATGTGGGAAAATCCCCAACCAAAACTGCTCTTCTAAAAGTGAAATTGACTACACTTTTGAACGAAAGCCAACAAAGCAACAAATCAAGGAACCATATATAACATATATATATATATATATATATATATATATATATATATATATATGATTTGACACCATGTTTTGAAGAATAGATCGCATATAGCCACATCGTTTGCCTAATCCTTGATTTTGAATGAAAAAGAAAAGAAAAATGCTAAATAAAAAATTTTAAATCAAATATTGGTAGACAAGCGAAATGGAAAGAAGACCATGATTGTTGTTGACTTCACACCATCTTTTGTTTCTAGATTTTAATGTGCATAATATGTATCATATCTCATTGATTAGCCCAGAGTTTTTTCTACACAACCCATGTACTTCACATTTAATAGTAAATGGAAGAAAAACCGCAAAATAATCACCAAATTGGCAAACAAGATGGAGGAAAGGGAGACCAAGAGAATCGGTGACAACATAAGACAAATTTGACTTGATAACACCTTTAGTTTATTGGCTGGATGGTATATAGCATGTTCCATATCTGATTGGTTTACCAGAGTTAATAAATATTCAATAAAAAACCCAGAATGATGAAATATTCAAATAACCTGGATATGCTTTTTGAGAGTTGAGTTGAACTGACTCATTGAGATTGGTTCAAACTAGTTATTGTTGACAAAAATCCCAAAAGTTGGAAATCAACAACAGTGAACAAGATATAGGAAAATAATGCCTAGGAAATAAAATAAAACAAAACCAAAAGAGCAAAGATTTAACATAGAAAACCCTCCTTTCTCGAGAGTCAAAAACCACGGGACCATCACGAACAATTCACTACTTCAACCAAAGATTACAACCGTCAAACATATAGAGATGTATAAGAAGAATACTCACCCAACCTATACTATTGAAATTACAAGATTCTCTCTCTCAATACGCTGTATAAGATTAAACTGGTGAATAATATTGATCCCTTTTTCTCTTATCTCTTACATCTTGTCTTCTCTTGTCTTTGTCCTGTTTTAGAATGAGGCAAATGAGTGTCTATTTATAAAGATGGTTTGAGGCCTTTCATCTTCCATGGAACAACAAATAATCACCTCTATTTGGTATCCCTAGATTCTTTTAGTATTTCGAGTATGACAATGGGCTACATATCATTAATATTCATAATTACAAATATTAACAATTTCCCACTTGGAGTCTGATTGGAGCACGCCAGTCCTAATTCTTCCTCCACTTATTCGTTGCATAAGTCCTTTACCTACATGTTAGTGCAAGTATACTCTGTTGCTTTTTACACAAGAGGACGTTCCCCTTATATAGACATCAGTCTGTGCTTATCCAAACCTCCAAGAGCCGTGCACATCTCCAACAACCGTAACGTCAGGAGATCCAGGCACATCTTCAAACGTCCACACATTTTGGACTTGGAGTTTGTTGCAACCAACTTCCACGGTTAACTAAGGATTTATCTTTATAACTATCAAGACCGTCACCATCCTTTTCAAAAAATCCACTCAAGCATATCCTTTGGCGCACACTGGCTGCATGGTCGCACACTCCTGGTTTGACCCAACCAGTCTTAGCCAGAGACTCCACCTTTCCGTGACTCTAGCAAAAAGCACGCACCAAATACCGGCATGCAACACTGCTCGTCAACTCAACCCAAATACCACGATCCTGATAATTTGCTCGGTCACGTCCACACACCCGTGCTCGCCCACGTACTGCTATGCTGCTCATCTCGGCACACCCATTATTTATATCAGTACGCTCGGTCAGCAACCTCGCTTCGTCGATATGCGCTCGTTGCTGCTCAGCCCGGTGTTCGGTCCCTCGAACTCGCAACCTAGAACTCGTACACCCCTGAGGTTCCCACCTGCAAAAATACTGACATGCTCAGTACTCATTACCAATCATATTGCCGATACACCCCATTGGGTACCGGTACTCTACTCGTTCCAAATCCTAGAACTCGCTAGTACGCCTCCGTCACCAGACACGCTCCATGCACCACTGCTTGATCCTTGCCTATAACTCTATCACAGATTAATACTGGTAAGTTGTTTCCACCACTCGGATAGCACCGACTATCCATTGTCAATGCGGGATGACTAGGAACAACTGCCAAACCCTATCTCCCTGCGCGTCTCACGGCTACTGCCATGATAGTCCTCCCCCACCAATGAGAGCTGATGTCCTCATCGGAGGATTTAGCCCTGCCCTAGCACTTCTTGATCTTGCTCTCCAATTGCCACATGCCCACTCATTTTCCCAGCTAGCCTAGCTTCTCCGTTCCCGCTTCCACTTCATAAGACACTCCATCCGTTCCTTTGAAGTCCCCAGGCTGATGTGCCTGTACTCCAAAATCCTCCCTACCTTTCTCCCAAATTGTTGTCGGATGGTAGGGGGAGCTCTATTAGGACAAGCTCTCCTTGGATTGATCGAATCCTCAAGGAAAGGCTTCGAGAAAGCTAACATGGAAATAAGGACTGTCGTACCTGTGCACCAACTCTCGATGCATCCTCGGTACGTCTGATTTTCTCCCAAATCAGTGGCGTGAGCTTCAACATCACTTTGTCCCCCATGCTGAATGACAATGTCTTCCTCGTTAGGTCCGCATATCTCCCCATTCTGCTCGTTGCCTTGGCCAATGAATCCACTGCCTCCTTGCACAACCTCCTTCTAGAGCAACCTCTAGTGGTGTAAAAGGCTGGTAGCCCATAACAACTTCAGAAGGACTAAGCCCCATATCTGAATAATGATGCCGTTATAACAAAACTTCGTTGCTTCAAGAAGTTCCAACCAGTTCCTCTCGCTGGTTGTGACGAAATGCCTTAATGCATTCGCCTTCTCAGTCTGCCCGTCAGATTAAGAATGGTTAGCTGTAACAATGTCGGTTGGGACCATAGTACTTCCCCACGTTCCTGAAGAACCATTCGGAAACAGTCTCAACTAAGCACCCCTCTGGTATTATTGAGAATACAAGTACTTAGAAAACTGACCCACTAACCTTGCTAACATTCCCTTCAACCTAAGGAATCCTGACACCAAGTCCATTGATACCGAGTTCCATGGTCTCGAACGTGTTGGTAGCGGCTGCAGCAACCCAGCCCCTAACCTTCTCACCACCTTATCCTACCGACCCACCAGACAAGATCTTACAAAAACTTCATTATCAGCCACCATTCTAGGCCAATAATATGCCTTAGACATTAGAGCATGCACCCGGTCCCTACCTGGATGTCTTACCCACTGGGGATCATGGGATTCCTCCCTAAGCTTTCGTCTTAGTCTACCCATAGGGACACACAGCTGACCCCCACTAGCATCAACTAACTCATCAGCTAACCAATACATGCGAGTCTAGCCCTTGCCGACTATGTCAACCAGTTTCTTGTCCTTGAGATATGTCTTCACCAACTCTCTCTAACCTACCCTAGTAGCTCCTACCACCTTGCCGGTCTCAGAGATTTCTTCTTCTGGGTCCTAAAGAATGCACTTAGCTACATTGTCCATGATGACAATGAAATTAGATCCCAACAAGCAAACTTGTCATAATCTTGAGACAATGCTGCCACCTGATCCTCCTCCCGTAGTATACCACCCATGGCTCTGTCTGAAGCGTCCGTCACCACTCCAAATGGTTGATTGAAATCCGGCTTGGTACCTACAAGCGGTTGATGTAGTTGTTTTCTATATAAATGATCCCCAATCTGCATCCTCCCACCATTGATAATTTGTTCCATCAAATTTCTCAACCTTCCCAGTCTTGGTAGTGTCCGTCATGACTCCCATTCAAATTAAGATCCGATTGAAAGAAAGTTCCTGCATTCGCATAGACGACGCCAATTTATGAGAAAAATCCCCAAAGCTAGATATCAACAACAGCGAACACAAGATCTAGGAAACTAATGCCTGAGAAATAAAATAAAATAAAACCAAAAGAATGGAGATTTATTGTGGAAAACCCTCCTTTCTTGAGAGTCAAAAACTACGGGACCACAACTAACAATTCACTACTTCAACCAAAGATTACAGTCGTCAAACATATAGAGATGTACAAAGAAGATTACTTACCCAACCTATACTATTGAGATTACAAGATTTCTCTCTCTCAATACTCTGTATAAGATTAAAGTGGTGAATAATATTGATCCCTCTTCCTCTTTCTTATCTTCTTTATCCCTTTTCTTTTTCTCTCACATCTTGTCTTCTCTTGTCCATTCCTATTTTATAATGAGGCAAGTGAGTTTCTAACTATAGGAGATGGTTTGAGGCCCTTCATCTTCCATAGAACAACAAACAGTTACCTCTATTTGGTATCTAGAGATTCCTTTTGGTATTCTGAGTGTGACAATGAGCCACATATCACTAATATTCATAATTACAAATATTAACAATTCTCACCTTGATAGTATTATCTTTCATATTAACAATTCTCACTAATAAAACATATATATTATAGTCTATCTGCTCATCTAATTATGAAGTCAGAGTCAATTAGGATATTTTTGTGACATTAGATTATTATAGCCTATATCATTATTCTATGAGAGTATATGTATATATGATTTAAAACTATCCTTAAATATGCCGCACATGGCTTATCTAAGTAGATTTATGTGATTGGTATTGCTCTTTTGTCAACAAAAGGGGGCAAGTCACCATACATGCTCAAATGAAGAAGAGATGAATAATCTATAATACTTGTTTTAAGACGATACCAACAAGTTGCAAAAATTATAAACTACAAGTGCACAAATTGCTCAAGTAATATAATGATAGTAACAGTAACATACCCACATAGAGCTATACTAGAATAAACAATATACAAGTTAATTTACAAGAAAGAAAAGAAAAAACAATCAGTTGGTAGATAATTTAAAACTAACTAATCTACCAACTAAAGATGATAAGGATTAAAATCGGAATCTCGCCCCTAAAACCTAGGATCAACAATTTCACTTAAATTATTTCCTTTAACTTGGTGTATCCTCTCTATCAATCAATAAATTGGACTTCTAACAAATGGGAACTTAGTTATAAATGGCTTTCGCAACTTTCTACGAAGTTGTTACTCTAATCTAATTATTAGTTACTCTAATCTAATTACTATTTCTCTCTATACAGTTAGAATTTGAATAACGCATTAAGTAAGACTTTACAAGGTTAAATATGGTTAATAGGTATATCATTGTCCCACACACGAATCACTCTGAGATATGAACATAAACAAATATGAAAAACCCAATTTTTCTATTGCTATAGAAAATCAGATATCTATAACATTAGGTGGCCAATCTATTATTATATGCATTAAAACAAAATACAGTGAAAATCTAAACACATTTATCAAATAGAGAAGAGGAATATATTTTATTAAACTCCACAATTAATGACAAAATTGTACTCATTATTAGTGTAGCTTAAAACAAAAAAAAGACTAGAATATGTTCATTAAAGAATATTTTTTTTATGAATCATGCTATATCGACATTCATCACCCATGTTTTCTAACAATGTTATAAAATAAGGTTAGATATTAATTATGATCCAAAAAATCTTACTTAGGTTGTTATGTAATGACCGGGGTGGGCTGTGGAGAATGTGGGTGGAGAACGTCCGTCTAACAATTTTTTTTAACACCAACGACCGAAAATGTGGGCAAATCTGAGTGTGACACATTTGGACAGTCAGATGTAGCCACTCTGAGGCTTTCACTACTTGTGGTTGGTGAAGGCCTTCGACTACAATTATTATTGGTTGGATTTGCTGACTGTCCTATTCTTCATAAATATTTATTTTATGTATGGAACCCAATCCTTAATTATGAGAGGATATTTAAGATAAATAAAATTTTTCCTTTTTATTGTAATTATTAAATACTAATTTGCCTATTTTTCTTACTATATTTCTTTTCGACAAAAAAAAACTCTTATAAAATTTTTTTTATGTAAAAAGCTCAAAGAAAGAAAAAGTACCATCAAGATTGTCATGAACTCGCCGAGCCGATTTTCAAACTTGGGTTGACCTACCAATCCAATGGGCACCCTTAGACATGTATGCATTACACATGTTCACTTTCCCCCTATGTCCACTTAATAAGTAATTTATATATGGAAAAGAATTACATAAGCATGTTTAACACTCATCATCTCCTCCATGGCCCAGGGATTTGCTGTGGCAAGTGCTACATCAAGCCTACTGTAGTACTAGCTTGATTGGTGTAAATCAACTCAATTAGAGAAGATTAATTTAATTATTACAGTTTTTTTTAAAAACACCACTAATTTATGTGATTTATACTAATTAGTCAAGTGCTCCAGTCCGTTTGCCGTAGCACTGGATACAGCAAATCCCTATCCCTCCTCTGTATCCATGCATTCATTTATAATTCATATATATATATATAGGATGATATTCATCAAAATATGACCCAATAAAAAGAACCCCATTTGTCAGTCATTTAAATGTCACAAGCTATTTATTAATAGCATGAACATAGACCTTACAAAAAAACTATGATATAAATTCTAAGTTTTTGGGAAGTGGAGTTCAAGATTTTTGAAGCTTCAAATGGAGATGTAAATAAGCAAGCCGAGCCGAACATCACTCTATTCAAGTTCAACTTGTTTCAAACTAGATTGCAATTGTTGGGTTATTCACACATTGGTAGTAGATGAGGTTGGTCTTATGTAAATAGACTAATTAGAAAACCATATTTTTTGAACTGGCTTTTTGATTAAGAGAGACAACTATTGCAAGTCCCTATTTGGTCCCAAAAGGCCCAACAGTAGTATTAGAGCTATGGGTGAGCTTTAGTGTTTTCCAACGCTAATTGTGGAAGTCTACTTCATAGGTTTTGCCTGATAGTTTACTGGGAGATTGTGAGGCTATGATAATGGTGCTCCGGGGATAATCCTCCGCTCGATGTGTGAAGGGGAGATTGTCTTATTCCTTGAGCTAGTTTTCGAATTAAGAGAGGTTCTTGACACCTGTTGCAAGTTGCTTTTCGGGTCCAAAGGTCCTAACAATTATAATTTGGTTTGATATAAGGTTATATTTATGAGCTGAGCTCAAGCAGCTTGAAAATTCATGAATGAGTATTCAACTTGGTTGATGTTTGATTTAATCAATTTCTAATTGAGTCAAGTCGAGCTCTTTGATGACTCCACAAAGTTCAACTTCGCCTTATATCTTAAAGATTTTCAATCCATACAAAAAATTGATTTTTTCTAAAATTGTACATTGACCCCAATGATATATAAGTTATCAATAAACATAAATAATTTGATATTAAGTAACAATTTGAACTAAGTTGAAGATTTTATTAATGTCGGATACATTGAGATTGAGCTCAATCAAGCCGAGCCATCCAATACTTAAGCTTTATTCATAGTTCTTGGAGCATCTGTTCAACCTCTAAAATAACGAGTACTAAGTTCAATCCAAACTGAGCCAAAAGCGTTTTGCTCGTAAGCTAGCTTCAATTGATTATGCCCCCAGCTTCAACTCAATAAATTGCTCTTCTTCTCTTCTCCCAAATTTGGATGTCTCCTATAAATTGCTTCTCACCATGAAATGCTGACACTACTTCCTGCCACTCCATTACAGCTGGGTTACCTCTGGATATTGAAGAAGATAAAGGTGTCCTCAAGTGCATTCAACACGCTCTCCAATGCAAGAAAATTGAGAACCTATTATATGCTGGAATCGAAGGCAAAGCCCCTCACAAGGGAAGGTATCATCACCCAGCAAGATAACCATGACTTTTAGGGGACATATTTGTTATCCTGTTGCAGCTGCAAAACAGTTTGGTGGCAAGGAAGTATTTTGGTAGCGATGATTAGCAATTTCATAACGTAGGAATGTGTTCCAAAAGAATAACTTGCAGGTTAAGCACCTAAGGTACTAGAGGAAAAAGTATAGGTGTAAACAACTTACAAATTAACCGGGATAAAAATCTGAGTTTAATGCCACTTTCATTGCATTTACTGTTCATATGTTTTTCTTATGATAACAATTTCAGCAGCAGGCGATGCTTTATCAAAACCCAGCAGCTTATGTTGGAATTCCACAAATCGATCACTTTCCCAGGAATCTTGTACAACGACAATAACTAGCTTCTCCATAGTCTTTGAGTTGGATAGCAAATTCCTTGCCAGCTTGAGTTGGTTTTCAGAGTACCTTGAAATTATTTGGGTCGATTTCAGAGTACCCAGACATTAACACACTCAGTTATAATACATAGATGGATGATTGCCGTCCTTAATTGAGGTAGGAGAGAAGAAAGAGAATATTGCAGATGTTCCCAACATTCTACTTCACCATCCAAGAGAACGCTCTCTGGCTGCATAAAAACATATAAACGTTATGTCAAGGATGTCTATCATCAATTACGTAGAAGCACTATGGGTAGAGTTGACGCACATAGTTGACAGTAATTTGAAAATTCTCCAAATGTGGAAAAGAAGACAGCAGCTGGCAAATGGATCGAAGATTTTTTGGATGTTCCTGCAAAGTTACGAGCTCCAAACGTATTGTTTTCATGTGCTGCCGAACTAAACTTGTCTTAAGTTCATGCACCTTCACAAAAGAAAAATCGGACAACATTAAGTCTTTAAAGGAATATAAGTCCATACTAAATTCGTTTATGTATCAAACATAACACTGAACAGAATAAAAACTTCATCATTGAGATAACAAGAACCACATATCACAAAGCTCATGCATGTCATCAATAAGGCAGTCGTCACAGAAATACTTCAGGAAAGGACCAGCTTTCTAGCAATCGTGACTCTTATTTTCAATTCTTTTTGCCAATAACCGTACTTTTCCATCTCCCTTCCAACTTCTGATTGTGAGTTGTCTATGTCTTGGTGCAATTTCCCAACAAGAATGTCCATGGCTTCTCTCTTTGAAGCAATTAAAAATTTCCCACAATTGTATAAAGACACTCCGTGATTGGACAGGTTGAAGAATGGTGGATGGTGCCCATATATGCTCACCAAGTTCCTCACCATATTAACTAAATTAATCTTCCAGTTTAGATTCTTAATTATATGTTTGGGTGCATGAATCAGGGTAGATCCAAACTACCTTATGTTTGGATGCTAACATTTATGGTTGTATAGAGATGGAGATGCCTTAAGCACTAATGTGGAGAAGTAGTGATTCCAATGGTGAACATTACACCAATTGTGCCTCCGTTAATTTCTCGAATCAACAAGTTGTCTCAGACAAAGCCTAATTCACATGAGAACATTCAGGAAGATGATGATGCTCACTATCAAAGGGAACTGAATGAAGCCTAGAATGCTATTGATGCAATTAGGAAATTCGATTTGGAATCGGATAATGATGTTGATAGGCACATGGAGGATGTTCCTATAGCAAAAAAGATTCCGCCACAGTCAAATAAGTCTAATAGTCTAGTTGATCATTTTGTTCGGTTGAATTCTAGGTTGGACTCAATGGATGCTCAGTTAATCAGTTATGGTGAGCAATTCAGTAAGCTTAAGCTAAATTGGTAATTTAGATGATAGACTTGTTCAGATGGAGATGAATGAGGAAAGATACATTCCGGATTATTTTGCTTCATATTTGATTATCTTGTGTGGACCACCCATGTAATATCCAATGAGCAAATAAAATATTTTCTTTGTTTTCTTATCTCAGATAAGAAAACGAGGGAAATATTTTTTTACTTATTTAATACCACATGGGTGAGCCACATGAGGTAATCATGATTATTTTTTACTCTAATGGAAACATACTTAATTTGTATACAAAATAATTAACTCAATATTATTTTTTATAAAAATATATATTAAATATAGCTACCTTTGGTGAGGTTTACTATGTTAAAATTTTCATGTCATTTACACTACCTCCATGATAAGCAAACAGACCCCAAGTGTGTATCATTTAATCCTTCAACCCCCAAGCCATACACTCTCTAAGTAATTAATTCATTAACTACCTTTAATTCCATTCTCCAAAGCTTTAGTTTCTAAGATTGTCTAACTATTCACCTTCCTTAGTCCAACTGAACAAGGCCCACACCACTATGGTCGAACCATGTACGGCCCTTTAGCCACATCCGAACTCTATTAGTATTTTGTTATCGTCAATCCGGAAATGGTATTGGATAAAGTAAAATATTTATAACTTATTTGAGAGAAATAATTTTATTAAGAAATATAATTCTCCCAAAACAATGTGCGCCAATTGATCAACGTGTTTCTGATTGATCTATTGGCAATGAAAGAAAGAAATTCATGGAAGTTTATAACAGTGTGCCAGACAACCCACAAGTTCTGTCAGCTGGAGGACTTTACATGAAGGATCATACTAATTTGAGCGTTGACAATGTTATGTTATCCGAATTGGAGCAAATAGATAGTTTTCTACCTTTTCCACAGGGTGAGCAAGACAGTTTTCATTAATTAAATATTTAATTTGTAAATTGTTTAATTTTAGAGTGCATGCCATTATGGACATGATGCTTTTTTACCAAGAAATAAAAAAAGAAAGTATTTATTTAACTGCTCTGGATATCTTTTCCAATCAGGGAACTGGGATTAATGAATATTATATAACCTCTTCTTTCTTCTGTGAAAGGGATGATGACCCGGACATGAAGGTTGTACTTTGGTCTGCTGCTTCAGTATTCCTCGGCAAATCATAAACCCAATTGAATCCTTTATTCAATAATAATATATCAAGATTTTCTTTCTTGTCTTTTTTGTCCATGCACAATATTTTAGTGACCTATAATCTGATTACATTGTAACATACCCTCTATGAACTATATCTAACTGTATGATTGTGTTTGATTTGCAATCTTGATTTTAATGGCAGTTTTTTAAAATACTGTCTCTTTAAGGTTAATTTTTTTCAACGTCCATGGTCATTTCATATAATTTTTTAAGATTGCTTTACATTGACTACCTTGTTGTGTGAAATCCTAGTGTTTTGGGTTCTGCGTTAGTTGACTAGCCTTATACACCCTTATCTAATTGTGTAAGCTAAATGATGGTTTTATTTGTTTAAAGTACAAAGAAGGAATCTTGCGGGAATCACCGTCACAAGCAGTGAAGAAAACATTTTACAAGAGAACTTTTTTTAAAAATGGAAGAACTTCCTTCAATCTTTTACAATGGAAATTCAACTTTCATTTATTTATTTTTTCTTTACGCTAAAGGGTGGAACATAAACTTATTCCCAATCCAGTTAGATCCATCAGCAAATATCATAGATAAGTGTCACCAATTAAGCGAGGGCACAAATAAAGAGCATTATGTAAATGCAGTGAAGTGCTTACGAGCTGCTACTTACTCTAGTCTGCCATTGTTACCAGACCCAATCTCTTTTGTTCAGGTATTAAATTTTTTACATTTTACTTATTATCTGTTATATGCAGAATTTTATTGATTTGTATTTTTCTAGTTGTGTGGGCTCTAAGGTGTGTTTGAAGGCATTGAAAAAGTTCACCATTTTGCTGGATCTAATTTCGCTGAAAAAAGTTTCAAGAATGAAGATATCTAAATTTTATTTTCTTAAGATTGTGTAAACTATGGTTTGTAACAGAAAATAGAGATATATATCATCTATGTTATTGGTCATATCTTAACAGGACCTTTTTATTTGGTAAAATGATGAGCCATCTTGTGCATCTTGAAATCGACATATTTGTTTTGTCCACATTATTCCTTTTTCTTATGTTTTATGGAGTTTTCTTTTAGCTCTTGTTGCTTGGTGGTCAATTTGAAGAAACCCTAATTGAGCTAAAGAACTTTTGCTACAGTTCCAATGTTGTATCACCCAATAGGTAATGGTGGTCTAAACCTTCTCTTAGTTGATTGAGAAATTTATTTATTTTTGTGCTATCATGTTTCTGAAGTCGTTTTAACTAGCAAAACTTATTTTCGTTGATTGTTTTGTTTAAGTTTGATTCCTGATTATGTTATTCGATAGTTCTGCCGTCCTTATACAAAGAACCATGGGGATTAAAGAACCATCTCCAAGCTAATGAATTATGTAGCTAGTAAACATGGGTTAGTTCAAGTTGCAAGTACTATGATGCTCCAATCATAGATGGTTCTAGCATCAAAGAATTTGTTTTATGATCTGCCACTAACCCTTTTTTTAGCTGGATTAATAAGTTCCTGACACCATTGTTATGCCAACTAAGACCACTTATGGGGTGTTTGGTTGTGTCGTTTGGAGCCTTTTTGTTGGAAAAAATATAAAATTATGACAATATTGGATAAATAAGGTGTTTGGTTGAATGTTGGTAAAATATAAAGTTATGGAGGCATTATTCCTCGAATATCACAGAACTACAAAATTAAAAAAAAGAGACCTCATTTTCTTTTGGTACTGCTCAACCAGAATTCCATATATAGTTGCAACTTGAGGAACATTATATTATAAGATCTGCAAAATTTATTAATTGTAAAAAAAAATTGTGGCAAATTTCTTGAGATTTCATTCAAAATTTTCGATTGCAACCAAACATCCTACTGAAAATGCACTTGTGTGCAAAAGGATTGCAATTTTACCTGGAATTTCTACTTCATAGTTTTACAATAGCATTGGCTTTACAAGATGATAATTTCCATGGGCTTTTATTTATCATGGTTGTGGTTGTAAAAGTAATTAAAAATTATCCAAGGGATTATCTTCCTCCTTGAAACAAGTCAAGGCTACTATATAAACTACTACCATAACATAGTTTTCATTTCTCTTATAAGTTCAAAGTTACATCAATAATTTTTATTTATGCTAAAACCCTAACTAACACTAAACCAAATGGGCCTGACTGTTGTACAATAAAACACTCAGCACTTAATTATCCAATACCTAAGAATGCAACTTATTATTATTCAATTCACTCCGTGCGAGCCTATTTACTCATGTCTAATATTCTATCCCCCTTAAATTGAACTTCTTGTCAAGGTCTAAATGTAGTAAAGCATTAAGAGAACACAAAAGTTGCATTTTCTTCATAATAGTGTAACAGTTGACAGATGTTGAACTACCATAGTGTCGAATACCAGATCAAATTCCATCTTATTTGTTTCAATTTATGTGAATGGACCACCCATTGTCCTTGTTCCAAGGCTGTATACATTGATGGCAGATGATGAAAAAAAGTTGTATGAGAGTCTATAGATTGATGGTGGTTGTAGAAGTTCAATTGAATTCAAATTAACAAATTTATGTACATAATCTAATTATAAGCAGGAAAGTATACATAGTAATTAAATCAGAGGTGAGAAAAGTACCCCGTTACAGTAATTTCTAAAATATACAAATGTCCAATGGTCAAAGAACAAAGTCATTAGTAAATTATCTTTTTTACCCATAAATTAGATCATAGTGTGTCAGAGTTTGAGAGTGACGTTAGAGAATTTGTTCTTTTTCACATACCTTTTTTTAGAAAGTTTCTGGCAGAAGGCGAGGAGAGAAGATGGTGGTAGTCACCACTCATGGTAACTACTACATTTAAATTCAAATTTTGAAGTATAACAATGGAATGCAACTTAAAGCTTCAGAATTGTGGGAAATTATATAAACGGCACCATATTGTGAATAATCATCAATGAAAATGATGAAATATATATTTTTGTTGAACGCCCTCACATTCATTGGTCCATGGATGTTAGAATGAACAATTTGAAATGTGCATTAAACTCTTTTAGCCTTACTAAAGTACTTTATAGTGTTCTATCCTGCTAGACAATATTTATATACTGGTAAACTGACGTTAGCTAGTTGACTTATATAATTATCTTTTTCTAAACAATTCATTCATCTTTTATCAATGTGTCTTAAGCACGACTGTCAAGTACTTGCATTAGCAGAAGATGAACTACTCGATGTAATTAAAGAAAAATAACTAGACACATTACAACAACCGTAGTGGACGTCAAGTATCATAAAACCATCAGAAATAAAGCCAGATCCATAATATACATCATTCTAGTAGATAGATAAACAACTACCATAAATGTTTAAAATAAAATCAAGGTCCAGAACTACAATGGAAACTAAATTCTGTTGAACATCAGGAGCGTAAAGAACATCAAGTAGGAGACTAAATTCGATGTAAGTACCTTTTGTGTTGTTTCCTATAAATGTACGCCTTGTTCCTGATGGAACTTGTCAAAACTCTACATAAGTTTTACCATCCATCATCACATGGAGGGTTGCCCTGAGTTTATAGTCAATACAGCTTTAGGTATAGTTAGAAATAAGCAACTACTTACAAAAAGATTGTAATTGAAGGGTTTAAGGCAAACCTTCTTCGACTTAGTGCAATCACAACAGAAAGCAGTTGATCTTTTTCATGTTCTTCTTCCCGCACTTATTAAATGTGTGCTTACCCTGATTCTCTTGGTTTCCAAATCTTTTCTTCTTACCCATCTTGGAACTATTGTTATTCTTCTAAGGCCTGAAGCGCGAAGCTTCATCCTTGGACGATTCAGCAACTAATGCTTCCTCAAAGGATTTAGTAGCTTCAAGACGCTTCTTGAGTTCCATGTGACTAGAAATATCATCATAAGTTTTAATATTCTCACTATTTGTCATTTGAATTTTCATGTGCTCCAATAATTTGGCAAAGAATAAATGACAGCATGCACCTTCTGTTTATACGTAAGGATATGACCAGCTATTTCAAGGTCATTTATCATGTCAGTCATCTCATTTAAATGTTGACGCATGGGCACCTTTCCACGCTTTTGGAAAGTATCAAATTTGATCGTGAGTTTTCCAGTTTGATAGCAAAAGTGCTTTCAAACTTACTCTTCAAGGCATGCTACAAAACATTAGCCAAAGAGTAATGTTTGAATTGAGACATAATGTCATTCTCCATAATACTCAGTAGTGTATTCCATGCAGTAGTATTCCGAGCTTCGTATGCCTCCATATCTCAATGGTTTTGCACTGAGTTGTTGGTTGATGTTCCATTCATGGCATTTTTTAATGGTTCAATTACCTCTTGGTTTATAAGGATGAAAACAATATTTTGGTTCCAAATGTCATAATTGTCACCATTAAAATTTTCTCCTTTATTGAGGTAAACAATTATTTCCTTGATTGTCATAAGGAAGCTTCCTAAAGAAAAGATGCACACCACGAAAATTACATACTAACATGAGTAAGTATTCTATACTAAATAACATAAAAAGATAAACTAAAGCAAGCATAAAATAAGAAATTAAAAATCAAGCATGACTTAGATTTACCATTCTTTATTTTTATGCTATAATAAAGTATCTTAAAAGTTATTTTGGATTAAATAACAACAATAATGATGATAAAAATAAAAAATATCGCAAAAGAATACCCACTACATTGTATTTAAATAATTCATTTAGTAGTTATATATAACTACTGAAATGGAATATTCACATACACACAAAAAAAGTCACATCTACTAATTTGGAAATATACAAGGACTTAAGAGTAATAACAAATATTTTTATAAAGAAATAGCATTTCTTAGTATGAATAATGCCCCTCATTGCATTCAAGTCTCATCTTACACTATTGAGAATCCTGAAAATAATTACGTCCCTTTAATTATTTCAATTGGGTGTATGAATTGGTAATTATCAGTCCCCCGAATTAAAATCATCTCTTAAGATGTTTTTATGCATTTGAGGGTGAAATTGATAAATAACATAAATTCCTCCAATTTCAGTTATCAATGCTCGACACTCTGGTGTAGAAGAAAGTGTTCCACATCCGTCAAGACATTTGACACCAAAAAGTTGTTTTTATCCTTAAAGACAAAGAGACCATTTAGGAATTGAACAATACCATTAATAAACCACTGAACGGTAACTTCACGCAAAACCGTTGAGATATAGAGGCATATGAAGAGCGAAAGAAAGAAAATATTATTGCTCGGACTACACAATTGAGTAGTATGGATAATGAAACTATCAATTCAAACTTTGCTGTACAATTAATGCTATGTAGCTTGCCTTGAAGAATAAGTTTGAAGACACTTCTGCTACCAAACTTATTCAGAGGAATTCATGCATTGTATCACTCTCTCAAATAAATAAAAACATCTTAAGAAATTATTTCAATTCTGGGGTATTAACTGATTATCACTAATTCATACACCAGATTGAAATAATCAACATGGCGCAATTATTTTTTAGAAATCTAAATAGTGCAAGATCAGATTTGAATGTCATAAGGGGCATAATTCGTACTAAAAAATGTTCTTTATTTAGAGAAAAGGGTTTGGTCTTCCTTTAAGTCACTGTATATTTCCATATTAGTGAATGTGGCTTTCTTAGTATGTCTGTAAATATTTCATATCCGTAATTATATATAATTATTTAAAGGCAATGTCATATTGACTATGGTTGTTATAATGCATCTTGTTGTTTTGGTTTAATTGCATCGTGTAGTTTGTCTTCTGATAATGCAAGTACTTGACATTCGCGCTTAAGACATTAGTTAGGAACAAATGAATCGTTTAGCAAAAGCCAACTTTATGGGTCAATTAGTTAACATCAGGTTACCATTATGTGAAAATTGTCTAGTGGGATAGAGCACTATAAAGCCTTTTGGTAAGACTAAAAGAGTTGAATACCCATTTCAAATTGTTCATTCTAACATCTGTGGGCAAATCGATGTGAGGGCGAGGCATGAAAAGATATATTTCATCACTTTCATTGATGAATATTCATGATATAGTGTTTATTTAATTTTCCACAATTCTTGAAGGTTTAAGTTGCTTTAGACTTTTTCTGGTAAGTACTTAAAATCAATTCAATTGCACCATAAAAACCTTGAAAACAGATCGAGGATGTGAATATCTTTCTAAGCAATTTAAATAGTTGTGTGAGGAAAAAGGAATTTCTCGACAACTAACTATTCCAAGCACCCCACAGCAAAAAGGTGTTGTTAAGTGAAGTAATAGAACACTTGAAATGGTTTGGTGGATGATGGCACAAACAAATTTCTCAATTTCTAGCATCAGCCTATGTACTTAACTAATTGGGTGCCCTCGAAGTTTGTTACTTTCATGCCTTATGAATTCAATCATCTTTTATTAGGAAATTATGAAGTTATGTGTGTGTAGTTATAAGTCAGTAATTTGTTGGGTGCGTGATGTAGGCCAATGGCCAGGAATGGGACGTGCAAATTTGGACATGAAAATGGATTCCTAGCCACTTTCTTCTTCGCTTCATTTCTTCTTTCTCCTTTCTTTTCCTCTCGTTCTTGTATAATTATCTGCTGAAAACTTCCACAACGGGACACCCTACTTGTGTTGTGAAAGAATTAAGAATTAAGAATTAAGAGTATATTTTTCACAACAAAATATAAGTATTATTGTTAAAAGAATTAAGAGTAATCTTATAAGGCCATGACTAGTATCCGTGCATATCGTGGGTTATTTTCTGTTGTGATTCTGAAAGGTGCTTTATTTTTTAGGTTATGAGCGCTAGTCTTTTGGCTCAATCAACATCCCAACACTTACAGCTTCCTACGAGTATATCTTGGAGAAGGATCCCACTTGCAGAACATCACGTTTTATCACTTATAAGCTTGCACAAGAATGGTGCTTAATTTTTTAGTTCATGCTTTTTAAATGTTTTTACCTTGGTATTTTGTGAAGTAAACTACTATTAATACCATGGACAAGCCTAAGTTGTTTCATTGCCAGGGAGGTATAAAAGTGATCGGCTCATCAATATGATAGCATTACATCTAGATGCTACTTTTGAGGCTCATGACATATAGGGGAATTTGCTTGCTTTCTGAATCTCCAGACAGAGAATTCTTTTTTGAGGATCAGATGTCCACAGACCAGTATATAACGGACAATAAGGGCCACTTCCCTTCTTGTCGTACATCATCAATCATTTGTGAAGGATGCGAGAAGGTTATGATGAATATATTATTAATATTTGTACGCAGAAACTCTAGATATTTATTTATTTCTTAAGCTAATCGAAAGTATTGTTTGTGTCAAATATAATGCATTGAATTTAAAGCAGTTAGTGTGTTCTTTTCATTGTACTTAAATGTGAACCAAATGTGGTCCAAGCCACATTAATTTAGGTTCCATTGGATTACTATGAAAGAAATAGAAAATATATAAAATTTGTAAATGGTAATTTATAGCAAAAACATTGATCTTCTCTAAAAAGTTATCCATTTTTAAAGTATTATGATGCAAATATGAGATGCAAAATCATTTTATGAAATTTTTATAAATAAACTATTTCTAATTTATAAATAAATATTTTTCATTCATTTTCCATCTTTTTCATACTAGCCAAACAAAGCTTTAACTAATATCTAATGAAGATTAAATATATTTAATTTGATCTAAGCACACACTTAAAGGAAGATGAAATATATTGAAGTCATTTTCTAGATGAATAAAGGAGAGGAAGATTCAAATCTTGAAATTTCAAAAATTTTGAAGTATTTGAGTTTGGATCCGACTTTAGAATATTGATCGGTATATTGATAAGCAACCGCTCACTGTGCCTATATGAAAATCAGGGTTCAACAGATCAATCAACAACCAATCATGCTGACTAAAGGATTTTGGCTAAGCTTCAGAAGATCATTCGGATAAAGGATTGAAGAAATACAATTGATTGGCAGAAATCAAACCTTTGAATGAAGTTAAATTTAGTCATTTACCTAACTCATGTTGAAGTCAAACCTCATCATCCAAGTGTTGAACTTTGTTTTGATGTGAAAACAACTCAAATCTCTGTAAGTGCTATCATGAAAGAGCAAACAATCAAATTAAGACCTCAAGAATGAAGAATCAAATGAAGTGTTGAAGAATTCGGTTGTACTTCAGTCATGACTTCGGCAACCGAAGACATGAGGTGCAGGCCAGGAACAAAGTGGTTCAACCTTTGGCTATCCTTCAGTCAATGGTTTGGTAAACTTTTCGTGAATTGAGCCTCGGTCATGATAACCAAACAGACAAGTGTGTATAATTAAATCCTTCAACCCCCAAGTCATACACTCCCAAAGTAATTAATTCATCAACTACCTGGCTTTCCTAAGCGATAGGCTAACTCTTCACCTTCCTTAGTCCAACTGAACAAGGTCCACACCACTACGGTTGAACCAAGTACAGCCCTTTTGCCACATCCGAACTCTATTAGTATCATGTGATCGTTGATCCAAAAATGGTTTCAGATAAAGTAAAATATTGATAAATTATTTGAGAGAAAAGTAATTTTATTAAGAAATATGATTCTCCCAAAACAATTCCGGAATTTTTCAATACTTATCTATCAGCCTCAATTCTTTCTACTTCCGATGGAAAATTAGCATCTTTATCAATAACTGGTTTTGCCATCCTAAACTAATTACTTTTACTTCAAATACTATTATTTGGTTGAATAAAAAAGCAAGTATTCAAGATGTAGGTAGAAACAAAAGCCACGTTTGGTGGTAAGACATGACTGTCATATCATGAGCCATGAGTTTCTGGGCAAGTTCAGTTTTAAATTGCGTTTCAGACTTTATCAAGAAATGTCAATGATTTCTAGTTCTCCAGTGGTTCTTGCAATTTAAATTAAAAGAGTGGCAAGGTCTTGCTAAAGATTTGGAGTACTATAAAAATGAGACCAATTTATTGTCTTTATCTTAGAAGGTACCATTGATCTTCAACTCATCTTCTTCGAACATAGTTTTCAGTATTATATTCTTGTATCATATCTGTCAGTCTGACTCTGTTTACAGCATACCCTCTTTAAATCTATTACGACCTCGGCGTTCATACCATTTTAATTTTGCGAAAAAAATTTCAATCTAAAATTTTTCCAAACCCCAGAATTTTATTAAAATAATAGTATTTTTTAACCAATATTTAATTAAATATTAACCACAAAAATAGCTTTAATAGCTAATAAAACTTAGTTCAACCTACTTGAATCAAATATACTTCTTACCTGCTACAAGTTTGGTATAATAACTTGTATGATATTTAAACTTTTGCTTCATTTACTATTTACCTAGTTCCATCACATGTTATCTACCATGGCACCTATTGCCAAGTATTTGTAACTTCATTTAAAATGAAGAAATTTCTGTGAGCTACAGAGAAAATGTAAGAAATGTGTTTTTTTGGTTGGCATTACCCCCGCTGATATTCCGTGAAATTAAGCAAAGACTCCGTTGACCTGTTACATGTTGGATACTTCACTCACTTCATTTGTCCTTTAGTGGCGTTTTTGGAGTCGACTAAAGACTCAGGTCAAGTCACCTTCTGCCTTTAATTACCTTGCCTTTCTCCAAGGCAAAATATAAACTAGCTATATAAATCATTGATTGCAAACAAATATTTTCAATGTTTAATAAAATTTTGTTTTTTCATCTATATTTATATACAATTTAAAAATCTGATTGAGCCCGGTTTGACCAGTTAAATCAAATATATTTCATGCTAGTTATAAATCCAGAGCAGTAATTACCGGTATATGGGTATTTTATTTATAACTTTAGCTTTGATTATTATTTATCTAGTCTGATTATATGTAATCCATCATGGCAAGTACTATTGCCAAGTTTCTGAAACCTCATTTGAAAAATAATGAAGTTTCATGCTAGTCTGAGGGGCTCAGATGTTCCGAGTTGGCATTCAAACGGGACCGTACCCATGTATGAACCAAACCCATCTCTACTTTGGAGGGCTTTCACATTACTTGTTCCAGCTTATCCCACATAAGCAAATTAATCTATATAAAGGCATTGTAATTTGCACCATTATATGACACACACGCAACATTATTGCATTTTGGGTGTTTGTGATGGATGATTCTCAACCCATGGCCAAGCTTTTGCTTCTCTAATCCTATCTCAGCCTTTTCACATTGTTTTCAATCAACTAATGTGTCCCTGGACTACTATCATCCACAATGCCTTCCCTTTCAAGAAGCAGCTGTAATCAAATTGAAGGAGGGCCTCATAGACCCATCAAATTGCCTCGAGTCTTGGCAGCTTGGATCAGACTGCTGCAGTTGGCGATGAATCACCTGCGACAACCAAACTGGGTATGTTATTGCCATGGACTTGCACAATCCCCAAAATCCTTATGCTAACTTACCATTTGATGAGCATCACAAAGGATGGTTGGCTTCACCTGATGTGAGTTTAGGTGGTAAACTGGGCACATCAATAATGGATTTGAAGAAACTGCAGTTCTTAGATTTGAGACTAAACTCATTTGAAGGGATTAGAATCCCGGAATTTATAGGTTCGCTGGTAGAGTTGAAGCATTTGGACCTGTCATATGCAGGATTTCGTGGGAGAATACCTCCTAACCTTGGGAACTTGTCCAAGCTTGAGCATTTGGATGTTTCTTCACTGCTTCACACCAATGCCACTACAAGCTCCTCTGTTGTACAAATTGCTAATGGAGCTCGCACTTCATCGCTGAGTTGCGACAACCTTCAATGGATGACGAGTCTTGTTTCGTTGAAAGTCATCCAAATGAATGGGATGAACTTTTCTGCATTGGGCCATGAGTCCATGCATGTTTTCAGCTCCCTCCCATCATTAGAGGAGTTGGGTTTGTCCTTGTGCTCACTCTCTGCTTCCAACAATATAACATTCTCCAACTTCACATCTTTGCGATTTCTTGATCTCAGCTCAAACTACATTGCGTCAGAATTCTCTAGATGGGTAGTTAACATAACAAGTTTGCAGTACTTGGACCTGTCGGATAACTTGTTTAAAGGTGAATTTATGTATGGCTTGTCGGACCTTCCATCCTTGCAAGTCATGTATATGTCTCAAAATTTCGTCAAAGTAAGTTGTACGAAATTATTTGCTGGAAAATGGAGTAATATTGCATACCTAGACATAGATTTTACTGACTTCAGTGGAAGCTTATAACTTCCCTCGAGCGCTTACATGTGATGAGCAATCCAACAATACGTGACGGTTTGGAAGGTAATATATTCCTCAAGAGATCGGAAAGCTCAAGAAACTGGAGTACTTATCATTGAAGTTCAACAATTTTGTGGGTAAGTTCCCACCAAATATAATCAACCCACAGTTTATGAGATATTTGCATTTGGATGGTGTTGAGTTGCAGAGCAGTGTGAATCTCCATTGGTTCTGCCAGTTCAAGTTGCTCGTGGCCCTATGGCTCAGTAATTGCCATCTCACAGGGCCTATTCCGACCTGTTTGGCTGAAATGCTCTTCCTTGGTATTTTAGCACTTGCAAGAAATCATTTGAATGGGACAATTCCTGTGGAGTTGGGCAGACTCTCCCAACTAGAGATTTTGGACTTGTCTCACAATTCATTCCAAGGCATTGTGCATGACGCTCACTTCCAAAACCTGAACAGCTTGTCTGTGCTAAATTTATCTCACAATGCCATAGTTTTTAAGCCACGCTCTACTTGGTCCCCTCCATCGGAATCTCTCAATTGTCGCCCTACCTTCCTGCCAAATTGGGCCCTTTTTTCCTTCTTGGCTCAAACAACTTGAACATGTTTCTTATTTAGATTTGTCAAGAAATGAGATCAAGGGGTCTTTACCACAATGGTTCTGGGAAATAGTACCTGTTCTTATCCACCTCAACCTTTCCCACAATTGCATTCTGGGTCATTTGCCTAACCCATTTATGCTGTTCCAATCTGATCAAGGAACGTTAGACTTGAGCTTCAATGAGTTTTCAGGCCCCGCCCCATGCTTTTCTGATGGGATTGTGTATGTTGATGTTTCATACAACCAGATCAGTGGACAACTACCAGATAGCATCCATAGCTCCACCAAAAGCCTTCAACACTTTTTGGGCTTCTAATAATCAAATTAGTGGTTTGATTCCTCTCGTGTTTGGCAATATGGATAGCTTGGCAACTCTTGATCTTTCGAGTAATAAGCTAAATGGTACAGTTCCACAATACTTGGTCTGCTCTCCTCATCTGCGTGCGTTAGACCTCAGTAGAAATAATCTATCCGGTGAGACACATTGGAATTCGCCTAAGGCAAATGCTTTACGATCACTACATCTTGCTGAAAATGTTCTATCCGGAGAGTTCCCTGCATGTTTGGAAAATGTTCTATCCGGCTGCAATGGAGATTTTGAGGAACAAGGAGTTTATATATCCTTTTGAAATTAAGAGTGTTTAAGAAGCTTGGATGAGTAAGACCACGGGAAGATCTAAAAAATTAATGAAGGTGATGCCAGGTGTTTCTTTTACTGTACCTGCTTTTAACATTCAAATTGTATGTGGCTTGTACTTGATTTAGAAAAGACACGAGTCTAACTGTTCTACTTGAAAGAATAAGGATTTTATATTAATGGCGGAGAAACTTCGTAAAAGGGCATGAGAAATTGAATCCGAAGCTAGAAAGACTTCCCAAAGAGTTTTTCTTTATTTCTTTCTTCTTTATCTTTTATTCATATAATGACTTTGATGCTAGAAAAGAATGAAGAGCTTTCCTCAACAAACTTGAAACTTACATCACCACTTGAAAGAAAGATGACTAGCTGCACAAGATGATAGTGGATTTGAAAAGCTCTCTAAAATATTAGTTGTTCAAATGAGTCTACTGTGCAAATTCAGACTAGAAAGAGACAAATATAGAGGTAATTTTAATTAGTTCAATACTTTTGTTAAAGCGTCAACTTCTAGCTCTTGTATAGGTAAATTAAGCAAACAAGGTGCTAGATTGAAGGAACTTAATGGTCTGGTAAGACATCATGCTAAGTGGAAGTCAACCAAGCGGAAACATGGAAACCCTAATTCAAGGAGAAGTAGACATCCAAATTTTAATCTGAAAAGGATTATGTGCAACTATTGTGGCAGAGAAGGATACGTTACGACAAAATGCAAAGGAAGATTATTGGTGAATTATGACATGATGAGATGGATTCCGAAAGGATATGTCTTTACAACTACACATATATCCTATGGGTAAATTATCTTTTTTCAATTAGGGCTTTTTTTGAGGGAGTTAAATAAAATTAAAATCGGATTGTTTAATCGATTGTAATCGGTTTTAATTTAATTTTATCCTGGGGAGGGGTTGTCACCATGATTGGTTATGCATTGTCATGGAACAACAAAACTGCAATCTGAACCAAATTTTAAAGCAATGTTGTGCTTCCAAAATATGATTTGGTTGCAGACATTCGGACTAATTGTTTGATTAGTTTTGGAATATGAATAGGTTAGGAAATGGACACGGGTTAGACAAAACCATTTCGGGGTTCCTGCCATCTCACTTTTTAAACCCTTTGGAGAAAGGCATTCTTCACCAAAGTTGTCTGCTTACCGATTCTTAGTGCAAATGAAGCTTAGATGGTGCTTTTATGTGTTGCATGCTACCGAAAATCATTAAGGTCTATTTGATTTCATTCAAATTCAATTCTTTGTAAGTTTTTAGATCCTACCGAAGTCGGATTGATCTGATCACCTATAAAAACAATTTCAGATTTTTCATCTTTAAAGCTCAATCGGGTTTGGTAACTATTTCCAATCAATTCCTTTAATATTCTCCAGTTGTTTGAATCAATTGATTGTGAACCAAGCTTTCTCGTTTGTTCGGTTTTGTGATTCGGTGGGTAAAAAATGTTTTACCGAAACCTAATTTGATCAATTTCTGATTCATCTGAAATAGCTTTCAGGTTACTGTTTATTTTCATGCATTTGATGATATCGAGCAGAGTTGGATCATCACGAAGGAATAGTGGAAGTTCAAGCTCTCAACCAAAAGGCAAAAGACAGCAAGGGGAATCGAGTTCGACTTCTAACTATCAGAGGGTGAAGAGAGATTTATCGTTTAATAGTTTTACTGTTCCAAATGTAATTCATGAACAATCTTTGGATTTTCAAAATTTTATTGTTGACGATGGATTTTTAGCATGTTTAGAAGCACAAGGATGGCTTCTGTTTTTACTAATTCAAAATCAAAAGTTGTAATGGCATTGATTGCTGAATTTTATCATTATATGAATCGACAAAGTCTAACTTGTGTGCAGGGATTAGTAGATGGATGCCAATTTAGACTCTCAGTCGATGATATAGCTGATTATTTAGGTGTTCCAAATGAAGGGGATCCTATACACTTATAAAATGTGACTAAGGATGTGTTGTCTCAAAGATGTATATCTGCTGCCGAACTAAACGAAGTTGTATTAAAATCCGGAGTGAGATACAAGAATCTAGTAAATGCAAAGGATCTAACTCCATTTGTTTATACATTTTGCCAGATAATGGAGTCCCAAAGAGGCCACTTGAATGATGTAGTAGTTTCGGAGTTTATTTGGTTTAGATGTTTGTCAGCCAAAAACAAATTAATCTTCCGGTTTTGATTCTAAATTATATATTTAGGTGCACGAATCAGGGTAGATTTGGATTTCCTTATGTTCGGATGTTGACATCTATGTTTGTAAAGAAATAGAGATGTCTTAATCACTATTCTTTTGAAGTACTGATTCAAATGGTGAACATTACACCAACTGAGCCTCGGTCAACTTCTCGAATCAACAATTGGTCTCAAACAAAGCCAAATTTCCCGAAGAATGTTGAGGAAGCTGATGATGTTCGGCATGAAAGGGAAGTGAATGAAGCCTAAGATGCTATTGATGCAATTAGGGAATCGAGAATCCGAATCAGATAATGATGTTGAAAGGCATATGAAAGACGTTCCTATAGCCGAAAATATTTCATCATAGCCGAATGAGCCTGACAATCTAGCTAATCATTTTGCTTAGTTGAATTCTTGGTTGGACTTAATGAATGCTCGGTTAATCAGATATGGTAAGCAATTCGGTATGCTTAATAGCCAAATTGGTAATTTCAATGATAGGTTGGTTTGGATGGAGATAAATCAAAAAAGATAAATTCGGGATTTCTGTGTTTCATATTCGATTATCTTGTGTGACCACCCACCCATGTGCTCTCCACTGAGCAAAAACAAATTTCCTCTTTTTTCTTATCTACTGAGATACGAAAAAAAGGAAAATATTTTTTTTGCTCATTTAATAACACATGGGCGGGCCACATTAGGTGATCATGATTATTTTATACTCTCATGGATGTGATCGTATTTAATTTGTATACAAAATAATTAACTCAATATTATTTTTTATAACAAATATATATTAAATATAGTTACCTAAGGTGAGGTTGACTATTTTAAAATTTTTATGTCATTTACACTATTTTCGTGATAACCAAACGGACGAGTGTGTATCATTAAATCCTTCAGCCCCCAAGTCAAACACTCCCTAAGTAATTAATTCATCAAGTACCTATAACTCCATTCTGCTAAGCTTTAGTTTCTAGGATCGTCTAACTCTTCATCTTCCTTCGTCCAAATGAACAACGCCCACACCACTATGGTTGAACTACATACGGCCCTTTAGCCACATCCAAACTCTATTAGTATCATGTGATCATTAATCCGAAAATGGTATTGGATAAAGTAAATTATTGATAAATTATTTGAGAAAAAAATACATTTATTAAGAAATATAATTCTCCCAAAACAATTCCGAAAATTTTCAATCCTTATTGATTAGCCTCAATTCTTTTTACTTCCTATGGCTTCCTGCCAAATTGGCTCAAAGAACTTGAACATGTTTGTTATTTAGATTTGTCCAGGAATGACATCAAGGGGTCTTTATCACAATGGTTCTGAGAAGTAATACCGGTTATTATCCACCTCAACCTTTACCACAATTGCATTCTGGGTCATTTGCCTAACCCATTGATGATATTCCAATATGATCAAGGAACGTTAGACTTGAGCTTCAATGCATTTTCCCGCCCTGCCTCATGCTTTTCTGATGGGATTGTGTATGTTGATGATTCATATAACCAGATCACTGGACAACTACCAGATAACATACATAGCTCCACCAAAAGCTTCAAAACTTTTTTGGCTTCTAATAATGAAATTAGTGGTTTGATTCCTCTTGTATTAGGCAATATGGACCGCTTGATAACTCTTGATCTTTCGGGCAATAAGCTAAATGGTACAGTACCACAAAACTTGGTCGGCTCTCCTCGTCTGCGTGCATTAGACCTCAGTGGAAATAATCATCTGGTGAGATACATTGGAATTTGCCTAAGGCAAATGCTTTACGATCACTATATCTTGCTGAAAATGCTCTATCCGGAGAGTTCCCTGCATGGTTGGAAAATTGTACTCATTTAGAGGTCCTTGTGCTCTCACAGAATAAATTCTCTGGTAAGATTCCACAACGGATCGGTGAGAGCTCTGCATCATTCAAAATATTGGACTAGAGATCCAACAGGTTCACAGGCCAAATTCCTTGGCAACTATGTTAGTCATCCTCTTTGCAAGTTCTGAATGTAGCTGGTAATACTTGAATGGTTCCATCCACAAGAGTTTTGGTAACTTCAAAGCAATGAAGGAGAAGCATGCAGTTACAGAATGGTACCCCGATAACGATGGATACTACAAGGGCAAGTTGACATTGACAGTGAGTGGGAAGGAAGATGAGTATAGTACAATATTATTTCTTGTAAATTGTATGGATCTTTCCAACAACTATTTCTCAGGAGCGATACCCCAAGAGCTAACAAAGCTGTCTGAATTGCTTGTTCTGAACTTATCTCACAACCAACTGGTAGAACACATTCCTGGCCAGATTGGTGAAATGAAGCAACCGCTCACTCTTGATTTTTCTCACAACCATCTTTCAGGTATGCTTCCACAAGGTTTGGCAGCTCTAACTTTTCTCGGTCATTTGAATCTATCATACAACAAATTTTCAGGGGAAATTCCATATGGGTTCCAGCTCCAAACTCTTGATGATCCATCTATCTATATTGGAAATTCAGAACCTTGTGGGTTCCCATTGAAAAAAATTGCTCAAACAGCACCTCTTGGCATTCTCCAAAGTCATTGGTATGGAGGTGGAAAGATAACCAAGCCTTGAAGGCCCCTTGGATATGTTTATGATCTATATCGGTATTGGACCTGGATATGAGGCAGGCTTTGGGGCTAGTTGTGGCATGCTAGTTCTAAAGACAACTTGGAGAATAGCATTTGTTCGGCTCATTGATGAAAAAAACAAATGTTTGTTCCCTTTGTAATAAAACTTCGACAATGTTGAAAAAGATATGGAGACATTGGATACACTTAGTGACAAGGATTTAAAGATGCGTGGAATTAATTAGTTTGGTTTTATTTCTATATAATTTGCCACAGCTATGTGTAATCGCTTGTATGAAACAACTTTGTATTTTTAATATTGATAGAGTTAGATATTATAATTATTGTTGTTGGATTGTCTTTTCTGTTAATGCTTAATGCTTGCAACAAGTTTGGTCATGTAATCTATGAATGTATTGTGTATTAATGAGATCCGACCAGGTGCAGCTAGATCTGGCTGTTCCTGGCCAGATCTCGTCACGGATAGGTTTTAACAATATTTGTATATATATTGTCGGGCCATTTGGGCCCCCACCCAAGTTCCGAAACCATTATTGGACCACTTCGGCCCCTAAAAGGGACTTTGAAACCATTATTGGACCCTTCGGGCCCCTAAAAGGGACTTTGAAACCATTATTGGACCCTTCGGGCCCCTAAAAGGGACTTTTAAACAAATAAAGAAAACTCGTAATAGGTATCACAGGCCTCTCTTAATCCCAAAGCTAGCTCAAGGAATAAGGCTTTCCCATTAGCCTATATACAAGTCACCAACAACCTCTACGAACCGATGTGGGATAAACCCAACATATATATATAGACACACACACACACACCTATTTTTGTAATTTTAATATGAATAATGATTATATGTCCTTTCCAATAAAAGCTAAAGCTGGCCAAATAATCAACAGAGGTAGACAAAAAGAAAAAACTATCCTCGTAATTTTTTTATTAGATTGTCATAGGGTTTTTAAAATAATATAAAAATGATAGTAGTAAAGTAAAAATGTTATCACATTATTAAATAAAATAATTTAATAACAAAAATGCACAATAAATAAAAAAATAGTTTTTTAAACTTTAATAAGAACCCGATTTTATAAATAAAAATTAGGATTTTTAATAAAATATTTATTCAAAAGATGTGAATATTTAGGAAAATTTTTAGATAGAAAAGGTGAAACCCTCTAAATAGAATTATAAAATTCTTTAATATGAAGAATCACAATCAAAAGAAGACACATTTTTTTGTTAAAAATGGGTAGATTGTGATTCTTCATATTAGATAGAAAGGAGCTAATATGAATTGTAGATAGAAAAGAGCTAATATTAATTTTGAGTCAGATGAACAAGGAGTCTATATATCCTTTTAAAGTCAAGCATGTTTATGAAGCTTGGATGAGTAAGACCACGGGAAGATCTACAAAATTAATGAAGGTGATGCCAGGCGTTTTCTTTTACTGTACCTGCTTTTAACATTCAAATTATATGTGGCTTGCATTTGATTTAAAAAAGACACTAGACTAACTGTTCTAGTTGAAAGAATAAGGATTTGTTGGGGGCGTGACTTTTATAATGGAGTTGTATGCTTCTACTAATCAACTAGCCAAAGATTAACACTGAAATGTCTCATTCTTGTTGTATTGCAGAAGTACCTCATTCTGCTAGAGTATGTTCTTTTTCTTCTTTCATTGGGAAACATCTCCGAAGCTTACGATAAAATCAAATTGTATTTCTGAAATACGATGTCTGTTTTATTTCTCTACAAATATGGGGGTGATTGGATGTTTAAATGGGCGATGGCATTGTGGTGGCTGAAGCTTTAGAATCAGATGAATCATAATGCACATATTTTGGATGAAAGGCTGTAATGCTTATATTTTGTTATTAATCAGGATTTTGTAGTAAAAAAATATGCAATATTTGGTAATTTAAAGATAATGAAGCCAATTGAACTTTCTACTTATATTGATGCGTGGAAGAATATTGGGAACACTAAATTTACTTGCTTAATTGAAGTTTTGAATAGAGATGAAGCCAAATGATAAGTCTGTGAATGAAAAATTTCCCTCTTCAATTCCGAAGTTCTAGTTAAAAATGTAATTAGTACTTGTGTCTAGATTCTATAAATGACATTGAAGTTATCCTTTGAAGAATTTCAAGAACATAACTGACTAGACTGATGTCGCTTTAGGACGGCAGAAATTAAAAGATCATCAGTTCAGTTAAAAATATGAAACTAATATTTTGTGCCTACCCATTCCGCTTTGACCACCATTTTTTATCTTAAGCAGGAACTTCAGCTGTTACATTTTATTAAAGTTTCCCTTTCTTCTTTTACAGCGTAGTCCATGGTTCCGAGTCTGGATCTGATCCTCTTGGAAATTTAGTGGCTGGACTTATCTGTTATGAGCTGTAGTATCAGGGTATTCCAAAGGAAATGCAGCTTACGGATACAGCAACACAAACACAATTGATCAACGTGTTTCTGATGAACCTATTAGCAATGAAAGAAAGTAATCCATGGAAGTTTATGACTGGGTGCCAGACCACCCACAAGTTCTGCCAGCTGGAGGCTTTTACACGAAGGATCATGCTAATTTGGGCGTTGACAATGCTATATTATCCGAATTGGAGCAAATAGATGGTTTCCTACCTTTTCCACTGGGTGAACTGACAGTTTTCATTAATTAAATCTTTAATTTGTAAATTGTTTACTTTTAGAGTGCTCAACGCTCGGGTGGAGGCCTTCATCCGGTTTTTCAATGAGAGGCTTCGGCTTCAGAGGCAGGAATCCGATCAGCATTATTTGGACTTGGTCCATCATCATTATCCTATTGGTTTTTTAACCTTTTCCTCACTATACTTGTCTTCCTTCCTCGACCAAACAATATATATATCATTGCTAACGGACCAACAGCTAGCAGCTTTCTTTTCGTTAAGCTTTCATTTGATCGGGCAATTCCTGCTTTCATTCGATGTCGTTAGTCCGTCCTAGCTATAAGCTTTAGATAACTGGTCAATTTACCGGGTACAAACATTATATTAGGTTGAGGTAGTTTGGGTTGTATTTGTTTGGAAATAGACGCTCTAATAGAAACAACCCATAAAATATTTCCCCTCTAGATGAAATAAAAACAAATATAAAATGAATAGGAGGCACCGAGATAAAAATGGATGGAAACTTTCCTCCAAATTAGGAAAAATGAAAACCAACCTACTCAATCAACTTCGATTAAGAAAATCTCTTATAATCAAGTATTGAATAAAAATTTGATAAAACTCTCCTAATATAAATCAGACTAATAACAAGATCTAAAATATATAATTCTTGAGAAATACAATATATGAGAAATTGAGAAATTAACATACACCTCAAAAGAAAATTAGATCAACCTCACTCCCTGGATTGCAATCCTGACTTCAACTTGAGATGATGAAGAACTTCTTTAAACTCTCCCTTTATGAGCCAAAAGTGTGCTAAAAAACTCTCGAAAGGATGTTCTGTTTAATATCAATAGAATTCTCCTTTATATAAAAGAATATGAGTAAAATTCTAGAAGTCACCTCGTTAAACTTCTATAAAAATGGACGAAATCACACATAGGTATATGAAACACCAACCATTAGTATGATAAACGAAAAGCCAAAAACTGACAATTGAGTTTTTCAATGCGAATGGGTGAGGGAAACTCAACAAATCCCCCCTTCACGAATCCATGAGCTAACTAGACATAAGTGGTAGCAAAATTCTCCATACCAACTCCACTTTGACAAAATAAATATGTCTTTTGACACAATCTTGGTTAACATATCTGAGATGTTCTTGTCAGTGTGAACCTTGTTCAACTCTAACAACTTTCTGTCCAACACATGTCTTACCCAATGATATCGACCATCTATGTGTTTACTCTTTGAATGAAAACTAGAGTTCTTGCTTAAATGTATAGCACTTTGACTATCACAAAGTACCTCATACTTATCTTGACTTATCCTAATTTCATTTAAAAATCTTTTCAACCATAGAACCTCTTTGCAAGCTTCTATAACTGCAATGAATTCAGCTTTAGTTGTGGATAGAGCAACACACTTATGCCAAGAAACAGCACCGCCTGCAAAAGTAATAACAACCCTAGAAGTAGACCTCCTTGAGTCAAGATCACTAGCCATATCTGCATCAGTATAACATGATAATATAGGCTTACCTCCCGAAGCATAAACCTAGCTCTAAAGTACCTCTCAAATATCTCAATATCCACTTAACTGCTTGCCTATGTTCTCTACCAGGATTAGACAAGTGTCTACTTACTGCCCCGACAACATATGCTATGTCTGGTCTAGTACAAAAGATATCATACATAAGGCTCCCTACAACAGATCCATGAGGGACATTCTTCATTTCATAAACTTTTGCTTCACTTAGCTCACCCTTCTTCAATTTGAATTGAGCTCCAAGTAGAACAGTAACCGGCTTGACTTCCTTCATGTTGAACAACTCAAGAATCTTCTCAAAGTATTTCTCTTGGGATAACCAAATCTTCTTAGCTTTTATATCCCTCCAAATGGACTTGCCAAGAATTTGCCTAGTTGGACCCAAATCTGTCGTAGCAAAGGATTTGCCTAAATTTTCCTTCAAATATGCAATTCTTAATTTATCTTGTCCGAAAATCAACATATCATCAACATAAAGAAGCAAAGTGATAAAGTCATTCTTCCCAAATTTTTTGATAAATACACAATCGTCTGAAATAGTTTTGTTGTAGCCTTGACTACGGTTTAAACTTGGAAAGATCTTTTATCATTGAGATAGTTTATTTAAATATATTGATAGACTATTTTTGTTAATTTTAATCTCTATAACCGGATGTTTTTCTCCTAAACGAATTACTTTTAAATTTATCATCAAACTGGTTTCAACCTCTAGTTGAATTGGTTTCGAGCTCCAAGACGAGATAGTTTCGAGCTCCGAAACGAGCTGGCTTCGATCTCACAAACGAGCTAATTTCGAGCTCCTAAACGAGCTGGTTTTGATCTCACAAACAAGCTGCTTTTGAGCTCCTCAAAATTAGACAATTTAAGTGTATTCGAGCTCGAGTTGAGCTTGAATAGTATAAAAAATATCCGAGTTGATTTTGAGCATATATGTTAAAAATTCGTACAATCTCAAATTGAACTCGAACGAACTTCGAGCTATTCGAGTCGAGTTCGAGCGCAAGCTGAGCTCGGCTCACTCACTCATTTAACAGCCCTATCTGTAATGACTCGCCTGTTCTGAGCCATGAGCCAAGTGTTACTGTATGAAACTAAGTGTCATTGTCAAGATTTTAAAAACCATGGCATCAAATATAATATAATAAATGATCCAAATAATCTAAGCCCCACGAACCGAACCAAAATCCCTCTGTCATGCAAACAATCTCGAGAAAGAATTGTCCAATAATAGAGTCCTCCGGCTGTAGCGACTCTACTCATCCTTCCATGCTCATATCTGCAGAGGTAATTCCGCATTAGTGATAAAAACACTAAGTCATATAATTATAAGAAACAATTAATATATTCCACAGCATCATTAATTACGTTTTTTACGGTGCGACCTTGTGTCGGGACTCCCACGTAGTAAGGGTGCTACCCCGTGTCGGGACTCCCACATAGTGAGGGTGCTATCCCATGTCGGGATTCCCACGTAGTAATTTTTAAGGGTGCTACCCCGATTCGGGACTCCAACATAGTAAGGGTGTTGCCCCGTGTTGGGACTCCAAGATAATAATTTTTAACATTTCAAGTAAATAGGAATATATAACAATTCGAGTAATTATACGAACCTCGTATTGTGATGAAGAACCTGAAACTATGACACATGATCCTAAAACCTTCCCTTTGTGAGTCAAATGTGCTCACAGACTATCCAGAAGATGTTTCCTTTAACATTAACAGAACTCTCCTTTATATAGAAGAATGTGTGTGAAATTCAAGAAGTCACTATATTAAACTTTATTAATATTTGTAAAATTGAAGAAGTCACTACATTAAATTTTATAAAAAAGAACATAATCACTCATAATTATATTAAATACCAACAATTGGTTTGATAATGAATAGTCCAAAACTTATTATTGACTCAACGTGAATGAATGTTAAATCGTACTCACAACTCCCAATCCCAAAAATTCAATAAATAAAATTTATTTAAAATCATTTATAAATACCATTGTACCGATATGAAAAAGGTCATAATTGATAATTTATAATATTGATTACTTAGTTAAATATTATTTATGGTTCATTTTTTAAACCTTAAATAAAATACCCTAATTATTTTTTTTTGGGGTTTTACACTATCGATGGTGAAAGGTTTCAATGGCGGAGGCGGCGACGAGAGATGTGTTGGGATTAACCAAACAACTAAATCCCCATTTCAAGACACAACAATAAGATGTTCCAATCGAAATAGACATAGGAGAAATAAATACTTTCCAAAATGGACAAAATCAATTTTACATGGAAACCCTAAATTGGGGGAAAACCACGGGGTAAATGGCCAAGATCAAATTCACTATTTCACAACTTGAAACAGAAAAGATCCATAGGAGAACAAACTCGACAATACCAATTTATTATAATTTTTACAAAATTGGTATTAACCATAAATGAAGAGAATAACAGATTACAAATTAAGAACTTAGTGAAGGTACCATTGATGATTGCAAGCAAATCTCAACGGCAAATCTCTTCTCATGGCCTTTTTTCTCCAAACTACTTGCCAATATTCTTTGCTTGGATTTGCTAAATGTATGCTTACCATTGCAACTGCATATGCTATGTTAAGCCTTGTGAAAACTATAATATACATCAAACTACTAACCGCAGAAGCATAAGGAACCTTTATCATTTTCTTCATCTCTGTGAGATCCCTTAACTTAGTCCCACATCTAATACCTACTGGGAGAAAATCTTGTTTATAAGTGGGAATGGACTATAGATCTTTAACTTAGTTCACCATGTTTAAAGAAATGATTTAGCCCATTATGTTTCACTTTGGGCCGGGTCGTTACAAATGGTATTAAAGCAACCTGGTTCCATGTTAGATGGTGGGTTGGACTACGGACGTTGGCTAAGGCTGCCGGTCACGGGCCAAAGAAGGACGTGTGCTGGGGTTAGCAATGGAGGCTGTGTAGGAATTTCGGGGACGAAATTTTCTAAGGTGGGTGGATTGTGAGATCCCTTAACTTAGTCCCACATCTAATACCTAACGGGCAAAGATCTTGTTTATAAGTGGGAATGGACTATAGATCTTTAACTTGGTTAACCACTTTTAAAGAAATGACTTAGGCCCATTACGTTACACTTTGCATCTTTCATGTAGAATTTTTCAAGTACTTTTTACTTTTCTTGCGACACCCAAAGCTTTTTAGCTCCTCTGTCATGCCGAATGGACATCCTCATGATTTGCTTTGCCTATCCCAAATCCTTCATTGCAAAGGATTTATTCAAGTTCTTCTTTAAACTTGCAATCTTGGCTCCATCATGTCCTACAATCAACATTTGATCAACATAAAGAAATAGAATAATAAAGTCACCATCATCAAACCTCTTGATGAACACACAACGATTAGAAATAGACTTCTTGTACCTATTCTTTTCCATAAAAGAATCAAACTTTTTGTACCACTATCTAGGAGTTTGCTTCAAACCACACAAACACTTTTTAATCTGCACACCATATGTTCCTTTCCTATGACTTTAAAACCCTCTGATTACTCCATGTATATGGTCTCCCCAAGATCACCGTGAAGAAAGGCCATTTTCACATCTAACTATTCAACTACTAAATCCAAACTTGCAACCAAAGCCAGAACAATTTAAATCGAAGATATTTTAACAACAGGAGAAAAATTTTATCGAAATCAATACCTTTCTTCTATCTAAAGCCCTTCGCCACCAACCTTGCATTGCACCTTGGTTGTGCGTTGTTGTCTTCATGTTTGATCCTGTAGACCCATTTATTGTTTAATACTCTCTCCCCCTTAGGAAGATCCACCAACTCATAGGTGTGGTTATAATGCAAAGATGTCATCTCATCATGCATTGCTTTCAACTACTTCTCTTTTTCTACATGAGTTTTGACCTCAATGAAAATTTCTAGCTCTCCGCATTTAGTGATTTTCACATATTCTAATCATGGATATCTTGTTGATGCAACTAGTTCACAAGTTGATCTCCTCACATTAGTTGGCTGCCCTTCATCAAAATCAGCATATTCATGTCCAACATCATTAAAAAGCTCATTAGAAAAAATCTTGAGCCACCTCATCGTCACGCTCATTATCACTAGGTGGGGGAATAATTGTGTCATCCTGACTGAACCTCCTCTTCACTAGTTGAAGTTAAATGTTCTTTTATCTTTTTCAAGCTTTCCTGAGATTGTGTTTGAGGAACTTCTTCCTTATCAAAGACCTCAAGTATTTGATCTTCCCTGGAAACTACATTTCTGCTTTGAATCAGTTTTCTATTTTTACAATCCCAAAGTTTGTATCCAAACTCATTATCACTATATGCTAGAAAAATACATTCCATGGCTCTACAGTCAAGCTTAGCCTTTTGTTCCTTGGGCACATGTGCAAAGGCCTTACTACCAAAAACCCTCAAATAAGAATAACAAACCTTTTTGTCACCTTTTCTGGTATGTCATTATCTAGAGCTTGTATGGGAGATCTTTTGATCAAATATCAAGCTATGCTCATGGCCTCATCCCAAAAGCTTTTAGGCAACTTACCTGAAGACAACATACTTCTAATCCTCAGAGATGGTCCTTTTCATTCTTTCAGTCACTCCATTATGTTGATGAGTATAAGGAACCATCATCTCGTGCCCAATCCCAAGCTTGCTACAATATTCATCAAACTCAATAGAAAAATATCCACCACCATTATCACTTCTAAGGCATTTTCAGAGCAAACCAGTTTCTCTTCCAACCAATACATAAAAATTCTTAAAGATGCCAAAAACAACACTTTTATTTTTGACGCCATAAGCCTACACCTTCCTAGAAGTATCATCAATAAAAGTGACAAAATAAATAGAACCACCAAGAGATTTTTCCTCCATAGGCCCACACACATCAGTGTGTACCAACTTAAGAACTTAGGACTTCCTTATACTTGTACTTGTAAATGATGTCCAATGTTGTTTGTCCACCAAACATTGGTCACAAAGACTAATTGTGATGTCCTTTACCATGGGAAAGAGATCTAGCTTCTTCAACGTCTCTAATCCCTTCTCATTCATGTGTCCCAATCAATGGTGTCACAAATCAGCAGTGTAATTGAGGAAATATTAAGCTCCCTTCGAACTAGACTCGCCACAATCTTGTACAAACTACAACACTTCTTCCCTTTGGCAACAACAAGAGAACCTTTCACAAGTTTCCACATACCTTGTGCGAATTGTGAACCAAATCCTTCATCATCAAGCACTCCGATTGATAACAAACACATCCTCAAATCTGGAATATGTCTGACATTATTAAGCACCAATTTGTAACCCGTGTTTGTTACTATATGCACATCTCCAAGTCCCACAATTTTAGAAGTATCACTATTTCCTATCTTCACTATACCCAAATCCGAAGGTTCATATGTTGTAAAGAAATTTCTACTTGGAGTTGCATGGAATGATGCTCCCGAGCCAACTACCAAACCAGCATCACAATCAGCCGTCAAACATTCATTCCCACAATCAGAAAGAATCACTAAGTCATCACGTACAACATTAGTATCCTTTTTCTCCTTGATTATTGTTGTCCTTATTTTTCACGTCTTTCTTGAGCTTCCAACAATCCTTCTTGAAATGACCTCCCTTGTCACAATAACAACACTTTAAGTTCTTCTTGGATTTAGACCTTCTTTGACTTTTGTCCCTTCTGTTTGTATCTCTATTTCTTAATCTACCTCTTGCCTCTTCTCACACTAATGCATGAGACTCTGAAATTGGTAAAGATTTTCTTCTCACCTTCTCATTCAGTAAACTACTTGTTAACATGTCCATTGTGAGTTTTCCAGCTAGAGCAGCATTGCTTAAAGAGATCACCAATGTTTCCCAGTTCTCTGGCAATGTGTTGAGGAGCAGGATAGCTTGTCATTCCTCATCTAAAGTCATCTTCATTCTAGCAAATTGAATAATAATACTCTTCATCTCATTGAGATGTTCACTTATGTCATTTCCACCTTATACCTCAAGTTCACTAATTTCCTTATCAAAAGGGTCTTGTTGCCAAGAGTATTCCTTTCATAAACTTTTGGAGTTTATCCCATATAGCTTTAGAGGATGTCAATTCAAAAACATGATGATACACAACTTCATCTACCCAATGTCAGAAATAGGCCATAGCTTTCCTATCCAACTTATTCTAGTTTTTATCTGTCACCTCTGCCAGTTTCTGACTAGTGGCAGGTTCATACAAATGCTTAAATGATCAATCATTTTTCCTTTCCAATAGTGCCAATTACTCGGCCGTTTAAGAGATATTATCTCAACATGCTTCTCATCAGTCATCTTGTTGAAATATAAATCACAAACACACCAACTAGGCTCTTAGAAATTTCGTCAAACACCTTGCGGGCATAAAAAATCATCAGCAACCAAAACTTGCAAACCAAGCAACCAGGCTCTGATACTACTTGTTGGGATTAACCAAACAACTAAATACCCATTTCATCACACAACAATAAGATATTCCAATCAAAATTGGCACAAGAGAAAAGAAATACTTTCCAAAATGGACAAAACCAATTTTACATGGAATCCCAAAATTGGGGGAAAAACCACAGGGCAAACGGCCAAGATCAAATTCACTATATCACAACTTGATACAGAAAAGATCTATAGGACAATAAACTCCCCAATACCAATTTATTATAATTTTTACAAAATTAGTATTAACCACAAATGAAGAAAATAGAGAATAACTTATTACAAATTAAGAACTTGGTGAAGTTACCATTGACGATTGCAAGCAAATCTCAACAAAACAAATACCTTTCTTCAATCCACAATTTTTCC
>JAURVB010010623.1:0-40942 GCA_033002965.1 Piper betle
CGAGGGGTTATTAATCCGGAAATATTCGATTAAATGGCCCGAGTTAAGTGGGATCCGATAAAACGCCACTTAACCCGCCCTGCAATAATAAAATAAACATACAATGGAAGAGCGTAAAACAAGACGAGTCCTAAACGGACCTGGTAGAAGCTCCAAGCGTGTCATCGCGCCTAGGCGGCGAGCTCCTACTCCGTACCTACACATCAAAACTAAATACTAACGCCCGCTAACTAAATGATGCATCAAACTCAATAACATCACAATCACAATGCAAGCATCCATCAACATAACAATCAGAAAATCATAAAAATTAATTAATCCTAGCTCATCCTATTCATACTAATTTTTATTACGTGTCTGTAACTTATGTTGTGGTCACTTATCGTGCTCTGACTTGATCTACTTCATTAGGTCGCTTACTCTTCACTCACACTTAATCTCATCATGCAACTCATCGTTTCATCCATCATTAAACATTAATCACATCACTAATCATAAATATGAAAATAATTCTACTCATCCTATTCCTACCAATTTTATTGTATTTTTCCTAAGTTACATTACTCGATTATCATGCTCAATTTACTTACTTCATTAAATCACTTAACCTCCATTCACTATCAATCACATCATAAATCCTAGCATGCTGTGCTAACAATCATTATCAACTTTAAATAATCAAATCGGAGGTAATTATACCTCACGTCGTCGGCAATCGGCGACGGTTAGGGTTCCGTCGCGCGCCTCGAAGCTCGAATTCGGCGCTCCTCGGCGTCCGAAGCTCGATCGGGCTCCACCGGGTGAGCCCCGCGGAAGATCCGGTGAATTCCGGCGAATTCCAGAAATTCCGATTTCCGGCGGTTTCCCGGCAGTTGCGGGCGGTTTTCCGGCGACTTCCGGTGGTTTTCCGGCGACTATTGCCGGTGGTATCTACTAGCTGGATAGGGGTCATGTAGGGTACCCTCGGAACCGGCTCGGCGAGCCTGACTCCTCTACGAGGTCGACGCGGCCAACGGAGGTGGTGGCTCGCCGGAAAACGACTAAAACAGGGCCGCGGCGTTGGGTCGCTAGATCCGGCCGGCCACGGCGGCGATGGCCTCCGTTCCGGTCGGGGAAGGTCGCTGGGTGGTCGGCGGTGCTGAGGCGACCACTGGATGACGGCTGGCGACGGTCGCCGGCGGCCGAATCGGCGACGCGACCAAACGCAGCCGCGGCGCTAGGCGTGGCGATTCCGGCGTCGCGGCGGCCCGATGGTGGCCGGGCCTGGTCGGGGCGGCACGGCGACGTCGTCGCCGAGCTGGGCGGCGTCGGTCGACGGCCAGGCGGCGTCGGCCGTGGCGGCGGTGGCGCGCGAACAGGGGCGGCGCGCGGCAACGTTTTGGGGAAGAAAAGGTCGGGGAAGAGGAAGAAAAGGGCTGGTGGCAATTTCGTAAATAATACTTGACTCGTCTCCGGCTCGAGTCAAGTATAATAACTAAGTCGTATTAAATCCTAAAAAAATTCATAAAAATCGGGAAAAATCCCGTAAAATCAAACAACACACAACAAAATTATAATGATATGCTCTATGAACTATCAACCCACCCAGACTGCCCGAACGCGTCCTAACGCGGTAAACGGCCTAATACTAATTCTACGATCCACTATATATAAAAATAATAATAAAAAATGACTGGCATACTCTCATATATCTGATAACTCATTCTGTTCTGCTGTGTTCATGACGTTATCATCATATACTTGGGTACGCATGACCCTCATAGCTCATACACGCGACTGGCATCGGCTCGGTACACGTGTCCTGAAACTGACTCAACTCGAAAAAATAACGGTCGACCCGACCGGTTCTGAATATAAAACCCTAACTCGAATCGTGGGTTTTACACACGCCCTATCTGAAGACGTGGCCGCAAGTAACCCTCATTCCGTCTCTCACCGAAAACACGAAAACTATATCTATATATAGGCCTGGGTTGGGATTTATACAATAGGCCCGAAGGCAACGTGAGCTGGATCTGAAGTTCGAAAACAAACTCGAGGGATCTCATCCTCGAGGGTTATTAATCCGGAAAAATCTGTTGGCTAAATGGCCCGAGTTAAGTGGGATCCGATAAAACGCCACTTAACTCGTCCTGCACATAATAAATCAAATACACAATAGAGTAGCGTAAAATCAGAGAACGAGTCCTAAACGGACCTGGTAGAAGCTCCAAACGGGTCCACGCGCCTAGGCGGCGAGCTCCTACACCGTACCTACACAATCAAGCTAAAAACTAACGCCCGCATGATGAATCACATATCCTATAGCATACACACACAATCAACACAATCACACGTCAATCAACACACATCAACCTATATCAATTCTAGCGAGTCTACTTAAGCTAGTTTGATTAGATCATGATTATTACTTAATAACCCTAATTAGTTTCATAACTTCTATTTTTAACACCACACAATCAAACAAATTTCATATTTTTATCCTTAATCAAATCTACATTTATATATATTATTATAACACACAATTCACCAATCCTAGCATGCAATTCTAATAATCAAAACTTTCAAATAATTAAATTAAAATAAATTATACCTCGCGTCGTCGAAAATCGGCGACGGCTAGGGTTTCCGTTTCGTGGCTCGAAACTCGAATTCGGCACCTAGCGGCGTCCGAAGTCCGATCAGATTGGACCGGGTGCGTTCGGCGGATGATCCGGCGAATTTCCCACAAATCCAATTTCCGGCGGTTCCGGCGGTTTTCCGGCGAGTGTCGGCGGTTTTCCGGCGGATTCCGACGGTTTTCCGGCGATGATTTGGGACGGGGCAATCAGGGGGTCTATCGGCACCAGCTCGACGAGCTCGGTCCAATGGTGGTGTCAAACAGGGTAGCCGAGGCGGCGATGGCCGTCGACGGCGGCGTCGAAAATGGGCGGCGGTGGCGGCGTTCTCCGATCGAGGCTCCGGCCGGCCTCGACGGTGGTCGGGACGATGGGGGAAACGTCGGCGACGTCGAGGGGTGGTCGTCGGGGTCACAGCGGCGGCGGCGCGGCTCGGACGGCGGCGAAATCAGTGGGCGGAGCGTCGCGGCTTGTGGGGCGATTCCGGCGTCGTGGCGGCGCGACGGTGGCCGGGGTTGGTCGGGGCGGCACGGCGACGACACGACGGGGCGGGGCGGCGTTGATCGGCGGCCAGGCGGCGTCGGCCGTGGCGGCGGCGGCGCGCGAACAGGGGCGGCGGCGGCGGCTAGGGTTTGGATGTGGGGAAGAAAAGGTCGGGAGGAAGAAGAAGTGCGTGCGATGGCATTTTCGTAAATAAGTATTGACTCGATTCCTACTCGAGTCAAAATAATAACTAGTTCGTAATAAATTCTAAAAAAATCTAGAAAAATATGGAAAAATCACATAAAATAAAACAAACACAACAACATCCAAATGACATGCTCTATAACTAATAACCCACCCGAATATAATCCAACGCGTCCTAATTCGTCATTCGGCCCTAAAACTATTTCTACGATCAAACATATAAAAAGAAAAAATACTGCATACTTTCATATATTCAGATAACTCGTATCTCACCATCTTCTCGACGTTATCATCATATATTCAGGTACACCTGACTCTCATCGCTCATAACTCACGGCTGGTCTCGACTCAGCACGCGATTCATGAAACCGACTCGACTCGAACCAACGGTCGAACCGACTGGTTCGGTAACGTAAAACCCTGACTCGAATCACGGGTTTTACATCAATGGATGTCAGATTTTGGCCCTAAAATTAAGTTTTTACCAAAATATTATAAAATGCAATATGATACCTTTGCTCAGCTCATTCATAAGAGCTTCATGAAACTTTTTTTCTACTTCATCAGATATTATAGAATTCCATGGATAATGTCTTGGAATTTTTATTTCCATACTTTTAATGATAAGGGAATTTTGATACCCTCACGAGCTCACTGTGTTTATATTAGATGGTAGGATAAGTTCTCTATTTCTATTGTCATTCCTAAAAAAGTTGAACTATTTCCAGAGCCAGTTCCTCCCTTATCAGGATCAGCCATTCCAGTGCCTCCACCAGCACTACCTCCTAACGTTTATGCTTGCTTGTTTGAGGTAAAGATGGATAATCAAGAAATGACAGATGAGGAAGCAATTAAATTTGCTTATTTGCTTAATTCATACGGAGTAACTCCTCAGCTGAAAACTCTTCGAAAACCAAAGCCTATTGCATCAGAAGAAATAAATATGGTCACTAGGATTGCTGAGAGTCCTATTCAGGATGCCCAATCTCCTTGGAGTACAAAAGATCTACAATGCAACTTATGTGGAAATGTTGGACATACTGCGATAGTATGCACAGAATTTCAAATTCCAGATGAAGGTCCAAAATATTTCTGCTATGGACAACATGGTCATGTTACTTTCAAGTGTCCATTTATTGATAGGTCTCCAACCCCTATAAATTCTCCCTTGAGAATTGCTGAGTCCCAGAATTCGTCTTCCAAAACAGTGAATTTGGATTCAGATACATCACCATTATGCATTCCTTCTCCTATCTCTGTGGGTCCTCCTATTGTTCAGATGGGTCCCTCTTCTGTCCCCACTGTGGTCCCCGTGGTCCCCACCTTGCCTACATCAGCTGGGCCCAAGGTGGAACCCACTCTGTAACCGGTTACCTGTGTATCCGGTTACCTTCCATGTCTATATAATCTCCACTCCTCCTTCTGTGAGGGGTATCGAAAATTTTTAGGAAGTTTTAGAGAGTAAAGAGTTTGCTTTTGGGTTTGCTTTCTTATCTTTGTCTTTCTATCTTCTCAAGTTTTGAATTGGTTGAGAGTCCTTTCTGTCTTTCCAATCTTCAAAATGATTTCATAAGTTTTTAGTGGATGGTTTGAAAAGAAAAGCATCTTATCTAGTCATCTTCAACTTTTCTTTTCTTTTATTATGTTGGACGGTCTATTTTCAATTTCTAAATCGTGTTCTACCTCTGTTTGAAGTTTCTGATATGTTCTATTCAGAGTTTTAAATTTCAAGTTTGCTTTTGTATTCCAGCCGTGTGTGTTTGATCTTGTAAGAAGATCTGTTTTGAAAAAATAAAAATAAAAATTTAAGTCTGATTGTTACAGTAAGTGTTTGTATGAGTCGCATGTACTCAGTTCAGATACTGAGATGTTTGTAGTTTGTATACATACTTGTATTTGTATACCTGTATGTATATAAGTTTGTATAGTATTTACTGAGTGTATTTACTAAGTGTATTCACTAAGAGTGAAAAGTAAGTTTGTAAAAGCTTCCAGAATTAATACAAGTTGAAATTACCGGTACCTTTCTTATCTTCGGTTCACTTGAACCTATATGTTTTATTTTCTGATATAAAACTATTTTCAATAAAAAACTGTTTTTAATATTCTCCCGAAAGAGATAAATCTCCCGAAAGGGATATAAAACTCCTGACAAGGATATATGATTTAAATATCTTTCCTATTTGTTCATATTTAAGTTATCTGTTTATACTTATTATCATTACTTGTGTTGTGTTTTAATATTATTAATTGTTCATAATATATCTGTTGTGCCGTGCTATCTATGTTTTGAGCTAAAAGTTTAAATCTGAGAAGTGACTAGAAACCTTTGTTATTCGCGCTTGTTTGTGGTATCCCTAGAGCCATGACCGAAGACTAGGTGACACAGTCCCTCCTTATAAGTCCACGCAAGGCCGTGGTAGGCGAAGTGGCAGTTTGGAAGTGGTTTCTGCTAGGAAATTCCTAGTTTGACGTGTAGAATCTAGGAAGAAAGATGGCTTTCTTACAACTAGTAAAGAGATCAAGGGATCTAGGAAGTTCTAAGATAACTGAACAATTGGTGTATAATAATATAGAGCAAAGACTAAATAAGTGGTCTATTCCTAAAGTAAAACCTACAAAAGTTTATAATAAGGGTTTGCTTGAATTCAAACAAGCCTATCTTATTAAAACTTTTGAAGAAAGTATAAGTTTACAAAACTTTACTAATAATCTATCCCTATTAAATAATAAAATATTAGAAGAACTAAGCACAAAATATAATTATATCCATTTAGGCTTAGTACAAATAGCGGTTAAACCTTTAACAAGAGAAGGTTTAAATACATCAATATTATTATGTTTAAGAGATACTAGACATAATAAATTTCAAGACTCTCTATTAGGAATAATAGAATCCAGTCTAGGAACTGGACCTGTGTATTTTAATTGTTTTCCCAACTTTTTGTTATCCTTGACAGATCCTCATTTGTCAAATGCTTTGTGTTTAAACATGAAAACACAAGGATATGATATGAAAGAAGGATCACAAAATGTATGTATAATATATAGAGTATGTTTCAAGGCTATGACATCAATAAATCCTAATGCAAGATTAATATCACGAAAAGGAAATACTACATTATTTCAAATAGATACAAGTAAGGCTAATATTGAAATACCTAAAACTATTAAATGGAGTGGGATAGTACTTCCAGAATCCTGGAAGTTAGAAAAAATAGTAACTCCAAAAATAGAAAAGAGATCAGCTAAAGCTATTATAGAAGAAAATAATGGAGATGTTAATATTATCTTTGGAAGAAATAGTACATCTACAAGATTTCCTTCTTTATATGAAAATCAAGCTTTATCAAGTTCTAATGTTGATGGAATCATAATGTCTGAACATAAAATTCCACATGCATTATATACAAATGAACCTAGTTTCTCAGAAATGGAATTTAAAATAAATAAATTAAAATATGAACCTAATAAAATAAAATGTTCTAAAGAGTTTATGAATCCAAGAAATAAGAATTTTAGAACTTGGTATTTTTCTACTTTTGATAAAAATCAATTAGAAGATTATAAAGAACAATATTATAAAGATTTAAAACAATTAGGTTATGAATTATTAAAAACTTGACTCGGGAAAGGAGCGAGTCGTGAGCAAGTTAAGTTTTTATTACGGAATTATTATTATTTTTTAAAATTTATTTTGTAATTAAAATTTGACTCGATCCTGTACGGGATCGAGTTAAGTTTTTATTACAAAATTATCTTATATTTTTTTAAATTTATTTCATAGTACTAAAAACTTGACTCGAGAAATGAGCGAGTCAAGTTTTTATTACCGAATTATTTTATTTTATTTTTTAAATTTATTTTGTAATTAAAACTTGACTCGATCCCGCGTGAAAGCGAGTCAAGTTTTTATTTTATAGTATTTTATTTTTGAAAATTATTTTTAATATGACTCGGTAGTAAGTTAACTTTTTATTATGAAATTGTCATTACTCCTCCCACTCCGCCCTCTTCTCCCCCCCCCCTCTTCCTATTTTTTGCGCCACCGTCGACGGTGCTGTTGCTGACACAGGCGTGAGGTTGGGTCGAAACAGGTAGAGAAGGGGAGGGAAACGGGGCGAGCAGGGGGAGACGGCGCTGGGTGGGGGCAAAACTGGGGGAGGGGGGTGGTCGAAACAGGGCAGGGGGAGGGGAAGCTCCATCGGGAGGTGGTGGTGAAGTGCGGCCCTAGTGGCGCGGTCGGATAGGCACTCGGGTAGATGCTCGGCGGTAGCGGGGCAGGGGCGGGGACGGGGGGAAGGGGGAAACAGGGAAGGGGCAAAGGCGGCCGGTGGGGGAGGGGGAACAGGGCGGGCGGGGGCACAACGGCAGGCAGGAGCGCGGCACGGGCAAGGCCGTGACAGGTTGGCAGGCGGGAAGAGGCGAGAAAAGGAGCGGGAGTGTGAGCTGGAGGGGGGAGAAGGATGGGGGAGCCATTGGATTTCAATCCAACGGCTCTCCTTCCATGCACGGCAGCTCATAGTAGAAAATTTCATATATATATCACCATATAACAGTTGTCAAGTCACACTCTGAGAACGAACTTCCAACCTTTTTTTTGTTTTCAAGGAAGTTCCAACTTATTGGAGGTGGTATTATTAGTATGTTTGCCGCCATTCCAAGAATCCCACAGTTTTTATGATCAATAAACAATATGGATTTTCGCTTTCACCGATTGACACATTTACGATAGGAATAGTTCGGCGATCACGCTAAACTACTGTTTTCCTTGGTCACCGTAGTCGGATACAGTGACAACAAAGTAGATCTCTAAACAGTGTCACCTGCAACTCCTAAAAGACTAAAAGAGGCTAAAATTTAACTAAACTGGTAAATTTGTGAGACGACCTTTTGTCAAATTAACACCATACAACCCTTTATTTCTTGATTCTTGCAAGCCAACACTTCATCAGAAAAAAGAAAAACAACAAAAGTATGATACATGCACCCGCTTCCTACCATTTCAGGAAAAGAAGAAATTGTGACAAGAAGAATGTATAAACTAAATTCTACTACAGCAAAAATTATAAACAAAAGGTGTAGTCATCGATCTATTAACGAACAGCCAAATAAAACATCATAAAGAAACGAATGTACAAGTCTTGCTCGTGAATTAAATTAGAGTAAGGTGTTCACCCAGACCCAGAGTCAGCGCCATCATTCAATGCACAACATACGGTTGCTTTATGGTGTCCTTGATATGTTCTTATGGTCTCCCCTGTTGCCATTGTCCAAAGCCTTGCAGTTGTATCAGACGAGGCTGCAGTTGACAATCATATGCTGTATTAAAAGAAACAAAAAAGGCTAAAAGCTAAACAGGATGTCGGAAAAAATACATGCCTGTGATTAGATATGCTCCATCAACAGAAAAAACACAGTCCCATACCCATCTTTGATGACCTGAGAAAATGTTGTTCCACACAATTAATATAAAACCCACGTCATAAGCCCCAATTCAATCAAACAAATAATCACTAACCAGACAAGAAATTACCAGTCAAAACCCTCTCCAAGGTAAATCCATCAACATTCCATATTTTAACCGTATGATCAGATGATGCAGTTGCTAGATACCTAAAAAATTAAGCCATAACATGTAAATACAACGTGCTAGAAAAAAAAACAATACAAACTCAGGAGTATATATATATATATATATATATATATAATGAGAATTTTGGTTAGTAAGGAAGTCAAAATTCTAAAACCTGTGAGGATCACACAGCTCAGGGGACAACAAGCACTTCAATATGTAGCCATCATGTGCGTGTAATTTGTGAAGAGGCTCAAAATTGGTCATAGTCTACATGACATTATGGCAAAACACGATATTAATAAAAAAATTAATTGCATATTGAAATATAAAAAAAGCTTCCATAACCTTTTCACGAAAGTATTTAGATCCAATGGCATACAATGTATGATGAAAATTCAGCATTCATAGAGAAATTTGCCACAAATCCCAATGGTACAACAAAATTTGCAAGAAAGCATACATTGAATAAAATACTCATCAAAAGGCATAAATGAGACAATAAAAGCATGTCATAGATTGTATCATACGTGGCAAATGCAGAGATCTTTCAATACAAATTTCCTCATGAAAAAGCTATGATGTCCCGGATAATGCTTGGAATGTTTTCTTCATAACGGAACACAACCCTATCAAGATCACCTGTTTTCCACGCAACAAACGCCAAACATAGCAAGTTCCGTGATTGTTTGCAGCAACAACCAAGCTCCCATCATACATTATAGTTAAAGACCTAACTGCAGTATCCACCTCCGGAACCTTCATTTACATAAATGAAATATTGATAGGAGAATATGATATGAATGTAATCAGAATTTCGTACATTTTTTACATTCCTAAAAATCTGAGTTACATAAATACAATCTCTTACCAGTTCACAGCTACATGAATTTGCAGTCAGATCCCAAACTCGAATATTTCCATTTTGGTCCCCAGAAATCAGCTCCATCTGCAACACCCATTAAAACTGACTACAAGCTTAAACTTCTATGCCTTTATTTAAGGGGAAGTCAGACCTAGGTTCAAAGCCACTCTTTTAACATAAAAATCAAATAAAGAGTTAAACAATGTGCAAGAAGATGTCACTCAGATATTTTCTGCACAAGAGACTCAGTTGGGTAAACTCAAATAGCAAAGGACCTGATTCGGATGTAAGACAACAGTGTTAACAGCTGCACGACTTTCGTATTCCCTCTGACAGCCAGGTGCTCTATACACATTAACAGGGAAGTCACAAAGGATTGATAAATTATTACATAACTGTACAAGAGTTTTTCTACAATTGAGCACTCATCAATATGACTGACCCACTAACTACTGAGACTAATTTCAGCCAAAAATAATGAGGAACTAAATGCCAGCTGGTTGGTCACACATATTTTAATAGCAGATCTTGATGGATGAGTATGCATGAACTACTTTATTCAGTCAAATCACATGCTACCAAAGATATAGACAATCACATCCAACTGAGGAAAATAGCATACAGGCAAGAATCTTCAGTCATTCATATGCAAAATTGTCTCCAGAAATGATGTTTATTACAACCTCAATCTTAGTAATGTTAATAAAGCACTTTGAAGTTGTAAAGATCACAGCCCTTATTCAACTCTCTCTTGATATTATTGCACATGTAAACATGAATAGAGATTTTTCACAAACTATAACAATACGTATGTTACATTTTAGGAAGCCGATAGATTCTCCATATATCTAGAAGTAACACGAGTCAGAATAAATTATATGCAATATCTAACTTTACCTCAAATCCCAAATTTTTACTGTTCCATCCTCTGAACCTGAGTACATCCAATTCCCATCACATTGAAATCCCACAGCCATAACATTATTGGCATGTGAGTCATAAGTCATCACCTGATATTTAAATTTAATACAATTGAGAAAGAGTATTAAATTAGGTCAACTACTCTAATGTGCCAACAGTCATATAGACAAGTATAAAAAAGGCCAGTATAAAGCCTATCGTTGAAAACAAAATTTGAAGAATTTAACAAAGTCAATGAACCATAACCATACAACTATTAGTGGAAAAATGTACCGGTTGAGGGCTATTTGAGTTAACATCAAATAACCGAATGTGCGGATTTCCAGCCGAAGCAAGGGAACGCTTGTCAGGAGCAATTTCAAGGCGATTAATATGCTGCATACAATACCATCCAATCAGTTTGGCCAGCTATACAGTGAAAAAGAACATAGGTTCACTTAACTTTTTGACCTGTCAAGCCGATCAACTTCCCTAGCAATTTAGAATACAAAGAAACAAGGCTATCTGCTGTGTCTATCCATTATTGAAGCAGGCTCAAGTCAGAGCTATGCAAATCATAAAGAGTGCAATAAACTATAATCTTACTTGAATAGAAAACGGCCATGTTCTAATATGCTCCTGAATATAAGCAGATTGAGTTGAATGTTCAAAATTATCTAATAGATTATAGATCAGACTATAGAAAACCTATTGAACAAATGGAGAACCCTATCGTGGTTAATAAAAGAAATATTTTAACTCAATGTTTTCCAAATACCTCAAAAACTCTTCTGTTCCATAATCGATAATGCAATGATGTTTTGCTCAAGAACGAAGCAAATCATCTAGATGCATCTTTAAGGAAGCAAAAGATACAATCAAAGAGCTCATTCTTATCAGCCAGCTGTCTCATTTCAACTAATATGTGTGTGTGTGCGTCAAATTGTATAGTAGGTGATGATAAAATTTATCAGTATATAATAAAAGAATTAATAATAAATACCTAACTAGGAACAATCATACCATGCTAAGGAAAACAAAAACAAAGAAATATTTCATCTACCGAGAAACAATCATTATGTAATAAAAGAAAATGCCAAATACAACATCACAGCCGCTTATCATTTTAAAAAACAAATTCACAAACTAGACTCACTGAATCTGGATACTGGATGGTGCGATAGCAGCGCCCACTCTTTGCATCCCAAAACTTGATCGTATTGTCATAACTCCCAGTCGCTAGGATCACCGAAGGTTGGCTCATCCTAACCCTATAGCATTCTGGATTTTGTTTTTATTTTAAAAAAAAAGAGACAATGTTATAGAGGAAACGAGGGATGTACCCACATGCAATTACCTCTCGAGTTAATCAATCGAGCAGCTAATTGAATGTAGTCAGGTTTCCTACCTCATGATTCCCAACAACTGATCCATAATCTGAATCAAACGAAACGAGAAAAAAATAGAGAGACAGTAGCAAGTAATCAACAGCGATATGTTGAAGAACAATGAAGATCAAAAGCAATCCAAAGGAAGAAAACTCACAAGAAACGAAAAACCCTAAACATTTCTGGAGGCTCACCGTTAGCCGTCGGTTGTGATCGGGATATCTCTAAGAACTGAACTATTGGTAATCATGGATTTACAAAAAAAAAATAAATGTAACTTTTGACGGAGAATCAACAAACCCAGAGAATCACTCATCACAACACAATTTCTTCGAATCAAAACGAAACCCGGACCTTTTTGTCTTCCGAAGCGGGTGATGATTGGTGGCAATGGAGGCGGCGGATGGAGAAGAAGCCAGCGACGAAAGAGGGTCGCCGGCCAATAGGGGTGGTCGAAACGAGGAGGAGAATCCAGTGATGGAGTCGACCGGCGAAGGAGAAGCTCGTCGCCGGCGAGGTAGAAGGCGACGGCCGGCGGTGAAAAGGAAGAAAACAAAGCTACTTAGGTTTTCGTTTATTATGAGCATATTACCTAATATACCCATCATATTTATTTAACTATTTATTTATTTATTGAGAGTAGATAAGTGGTGACATAATAACTTTATTAGAATATTTTTTTACCAGCCCCTAATAATAAACGGCATCATTCCAATTTATCAAAATGAAGACAGAGAGAGGCCAGAGAATTAAAAGAAATTACTACAGGTGAGCGTTTAGAATATACGGAAATGTTTGATACTTTAATAAATTATCGAACACCATATTTGATTCGGCCTTAAAGGATATGTTAAGAAATTAAATTTTTATTATTAAAAAATATTTAAGTGGGAAAGAATAACTATTAAATTATATCAAAAGTGCACAAATTCACTAACAATAAGTAGAACATAATGTGGATATAAGCTGTCTAAGTATAAAAATAATGAAAAATAAGAGGACTCTACGCTAGCATGGGAAAGGCGTTATTTCATGCATGGACTGATTAGAGTAATTATGTATGAGTGAGTGGCCATGATAAATAATCTTCCCATCTTGTGGGAGTAGATGTTATGTTTGAATTTCAACTAGTTATTGGGACAATTAATAGAAGCAGTAAATACCAACCCCCCCCCCTCTCTCTCTCTCTATATATATATATATACTAAAAAAAGATTTAAAAAGTTCTCACATCTTTTCATGAAAATCTGAGAGTGTGTTTTACCCCGTGGATAAAAGATAATTTATATTGTAATTTTGTTTTGGCAAAAAGATAATTCGTTGGTAATCTCTTGTCAAGGTAAGTTCTTAATCTTATTTTAAATTAATTTTTTTGGGTTGTGGTTTTATGGTGATTAGATATTATTTATCCGAAGTATGTAATTGAACCCAAGTGATCCCCTAATCAAGCCTAGGCCGGGGGCTTGTACAAAAAAAGAAGAAAAAAGAAACAAGCAGGAACGGAAGAAAAAAAGGGGAGGAACCCCTCACCGAAAACCCACCTTCGGTGACCCTCGAGATCAGTGATGCAGAGTTTGGAGTGCCCCTAACACAACCCAGTCAAGAATCACCGCCGGAGAAGCCCGACATCGTCGGAAAAGCGTCAAGAAGTTGTTGACCAGAGTTGTGATGCGCCATCAAGTAGCCCTATTTTCGGCCTCTGTCCGGTCGATCCAAGCCATTACCTAGCACTCTGCAACTCTCACTGGATCCTCCTCACAATCGACAACATAAACCATTTGAGAACTTCTACTAGTGAAGCCCACCGTTGCCAGAAAAGCTTCGAGAAGCAAATTACTGGAGGAGCATTGCAGTAAAAAACAACAAGTGATCAACTTTGGGCCCTCCATTAGGCCAACCTAGGCCATCGTTGGCTACACTTACACTTCCACTAGACTCCCCTCAACACTAAAAACAAACCCAAATCAAGAGACACCACCAGAAGAGCCACTGGTCGCCAGAAAACTGCCCAAGATAGGCCCACAAGAGCAGTGCCACAACAGCATTCGACCAATTTCTCGGACTCTGTCCGGTCGATCACCACTATCGCAGGACAAGCCACAGGCTCCAATCAGTCCCTCTCATTTGTGGCTACAAAGCCAAGTCAAGTACAGCCGCATTGAGCCGCCGTCGTTGCCGAAAAACAACGATAGAGCTTTGCCGAAAACTATTTATACTGAAACTTTCCACCACCACCGTTGTTTGCCAACGATGCCACTCACAGTCCAACCAATACCGATCCACTCCTACCGTTGGTTATCGATCTGGGCGATTGCCGCCAACCTCAGCCAATAGAAACATAGTTGATGGAGCCACCAAAGTCGTTGTTGCACCACATGCCTAAGCTGGTCTATCGGGTACGCTGAGTGGACCAAGTCCATTTGTTCTATCCGAAGCCATGACTGCATTCCGTTGTTGGGATTGTGACCAAGCCTAGACAGCGATCACATCCGTATACCTGTCTGTGACCCAAGACCAATTGGCGCACCACAAACCACCTGCAACTTGACACACCCAAACATCTCTAGAAGCCGGTGCATGCCACCCAGTATGGTTGAGCATTTATCCTATTCTGAACCAATCTAAAGCGGTTTAGTTCAGCCTTTTATCACTTTAAAAATAATTTGAAAACCTTTCAGACATCGGATTAAGGCGAAACTTGCTACCCCACTTTTTTTGATACTCCAAACGCAGTGATGAAGTTATTTTGAAGATTTGAAGATGATAAAGGGACAAAATAGGGCATTGAAGTTGAAGTTATTAAAGGTGGATCAATTCAAACGATGACAAATTTTACTATTTTGTATAAAGTATAAAATCAAAGAAGAAATAATATAATGTGATTACCAATCTTACTATGGACTGACTTAGAAAATTAAGTTAAACCCTAAAAACCACATAAAAATTCCTTGTCTTTCCTCGTTTATGATATTTTATTTTTATTTATTTAACTCACATGGTTTCTTTGCACGACAATGGCACATTTGGTCCCACAAAACCTACTTATCTGATTCGAAACGAAGACTAATCGTGGGGGCAGCAATCCCGCTCCCAAACATATATGTAGTAAATCCTAGTGAAACTTGAACTCTTTTAGAAAAATATTTTTGTTTATTAGGCAAATTATACTTTTAAATACAATGAGTCCAAACTTAATCACAGTATAAAAACCTGTGAAAAGAATAATAGATCCAACAGACCTAAAATTAACTCAACTGTAAGGCTAGAAACCCTTGCTCTTCAAATTAGGGTGGATGGATGGGTGGGGTGGGAGTGTAGGTGGTGGCTGATATCTATGGCTTGTTGATTTTATACATTGGATTAGAATGACTGATTTGATTATCGAGAACCGGCCATAAGTCTGGTTGTGTTTGGAGAGCCGGATAGGGCTTCAATGAACACCCATTTGATGCCCCCGCTTTGTTCTAAATTATGCCGGCTTGAAAAGACAGTCTGAAGTGGATTTTGAAATGACAGTTCTGGTTGGGTACTTGGGCTGAGCCGGGCTAATTGTTATTATTATTATAGCCCCTTTCCCGGGCTGATCCAGCGCAGCCTCTGTGCAGGGCTCTCCTGCAAATTAAAAGAAGGGAAGAAGGGGTGGAGTAGGAGAGGTACGGGGGGTTATGCAGGGCTCTACCCATGGCTGCATAAATCAGAATCGAAATCGAAATTGGTTTTTGAGAGAGTTAGAATCGGAATTTGTCTAAATCAAACAGGAATCAGTTCAGTTAAATCGATCCAAATTAGTCATATACAAAAATTTAACAACTCATAACATAAATACCTGAAATACATAATTATTTAATTTTTAACTATAAATACACAAATTTATAATTTAAGACAAGTATAAAAGAACATCACAATTTATCATCACAATACCTCAATGTCATAAGTATAACATTTGATATATCATCATTTATACTATATCAAATAATAACAACAAGATATTAATACAAGTCCAAAAAATGAATGTTCAGCACAATTTTGCATAATAAAAAAATTTGTGAAACCTAGCCAACAATTTGCACGGCCAAAAAATTTGCGAAGCGTAGCCAACAATTTACACAGCCAAAAATTTGTGAAGCATAGCTAATAATTTGCAGATTCAATTTCAACAAAAAATCCAACTTTACACGAATAGGTCCGAGCTGAGGTCGGAGGCCTAGTTGGCGGCGAGTCTCGCGTCCACTGCGCTGTCGGCCGGCCACACGTCGGAGGCGAGGTTGCGAGGGCGGAGGCGAGGTCGGCGGCGAGTCTCGCGTCCACTGCGCTGTCGGCCGGCCACACGTCGAAGGCGAGGTTGCGAGGGCGGAGGCGAGCTCGGCAGCCCGATCGGAGGCCCGATCGGCGGTGAGTCTCGCGTCCATTACGTTGTCGCCCGGCCACACGTCAAAGGCGAGGTTGCGAGGACGGAGGCGAGGTCGGCAGCCCGATCGGAGCTGAGGTCGGAGTCGAGGAAGCATGGCGGAGGGCGGAAACGCGGCCGCAGAGGGCGGAAGCACGGCGGCGGAGTGGGGGAGACGGGTTAACGTTAGGTTTTTAAAATCAAAATTTCAATTTTACCCATGATTAAATAATTTAATAAATATCATACTTAGGGTATTTTAATAATTTATCCAAAAAAATCGATTCTTTTCAATTTACCCCGATTCTGAATCGGAGTTAATTCGGTCAAAATCGAGGTAAATCGGCCGAGTTGGATGCCCATTTGGGGCCGACCGATTCGGCCCCAAAATCGAATCAGCACGTTGCCGATTCGATTTAAATCGGCCGATTTTACTGAGAATTGGCCGATTCGTGCATCACTGGCTCTACCACAAATTAATACCAAGGGAAGAAGGGGTGGAGTAGGAGAGGTACAGTGGCTGGGGTGTATGTAGGGAGAGCCCCGCATGCAGACTACATGGCAAGCTTACCACGCGTGTATTCCCCGATAAAAAAAGCCCAAGATTCTCAAATGGACGGCTTTTTTTTTATTTTAAATGATGAAGATATTTTAATGAACTACTTTCCTTGTTGTAAGTAATTAGGAGTTAATGATGAAAGGACAAGGGCTAAATCTCCTTGGCTGTAGGTTACTTTTGCAACCATAATATTATAATATTTATAGCTAAGATATCCTGGCACACTCACTACATTGTCATCCTATTTCGACTGACAAAATTGTGAACGTATTTGATTGCTCAAGTCGGCTTTTTATATTTATGTTGTATTTAATATTATGAATTTGACGTCACTTCCTCAATGGTATTTATTGAATATTAGTTACCACCTTTCTCATAAAAAGTACCATATAAAAATAAATCCTTCCTTCCAAAAAAATTAGCCACTTTAGAGACCTAAAGATCCACATACACATTAGTCACCACAGTTTCTACGTGAGACCATATTCAATAGCATTTTCCACAAAGCTAGTGTGAGGGCTGTTGTCTTTCACTCCTCGCATCAGCCGTTCAACAAAACATGCATACTCCTCGAGGGTGATTAAGATGTATCACAAACCCAGAAAAGGAGGGATTCCATCAATTTATCTCAATTGCACTAAGCCCCGGTGTCCTTGTCAATTCTCTTGCAGCCATCTTCTTCCGAACATTTGCTGCCATATCCCATCTACCATCGTTCGCATAAATGTTTGACAGCAACATGTGATAACCTGTATGGTCTGGTTCCAACTTCACAAGGCTTTTAGCCGCAATCTCTCCTACCCTCAGATTGTGGTGGATCCTGCAACCACTCAACAATGCTGCCCAAACATGGGGCCCAGCAAGGATGGGCATTCGGGTTATAAATTCTAATGCTTTCTCTAAGTTTCCCTGTCTACATAACAGGTCCACTATGATTGCATAATGCTCCATCCTGGGCACAACACCATATTGTTCAACCATACATCCAAACATATTCTTTGCTTCTTCAACCAACCCAGCATGACCACAGGCAGACAGTATGGAAACAAATGTTATATGATTAGGTTTTAGAGAAGAACTAATCATACTATTGAACATTTCAAGCGCTTCCTTTCCATGACCATGAGTTCCATAAGCTGCAATTATTGAACTCCAGGCAACTACATCCTTTTCTCTCAGTCCTTCAAATACTTCGATGGCATTGCTTAAACTTCCACACTTGGAATAGAGATCAACTAATGCAGCACCAACAAATAATTTACCATCAAATCCAGTAAAAACCAAGTATCCATGGACGCATAGAGCTTGTTTCATAATTCCTAATTGGGAGCATGAAGCCAATATCTTTACAATGATGACGGCATCAGGTGACACACCATTGGCCACCATATGACGAAACACATTTAGCGACTGATTTGCTAAGCCATTTTGAGAATATCCACTTATGAGAGCAGCCCAGAGGACAACATCCTTGCAAGGCACCGTGTTGAAGAGCTGTACAGCTTTCTTAAAACAGGAACACTTCATATACATGTCAACCAGTGCTGTGCAAACTGCAATATCATACTCAAAGCCCTTTTGAGTTGCCAACTCGTGTATTTTTCTACCTTGGGCCAAATTCCTTGTTACTCCACAAGCTTTCAAAACACTTACAGCTGTAACAGAGTTGGGTTCAAATCCACTTTCAACCATTTCATCATAAATCTGCAATCCTTCATTGGGCATCTTATTATGAACATAAGAAGCTATCATACAGCTCCATGTTATCACGTCCCTAACAACCATGCTTTCAAAGTGATTCTTGCTGTAAAGAAGCATACCTACTTTGGCATAGAAATTCAACAAAGCATTGTTGAGACACAAGTCAGAAGTAAGGCCCCTCCTAACAATAAATCCATGACAAGATCTTCCTAGTTTTGACAAGCCCAAGTGTGCACAAGCCGACAAAGCACTTGTGAGGGTAACAGGATCCTGTACATTCCCTTCCCTCAGACTCATCCGGCGAAAAAACTCAATGCTTCATTTGAACACCCATTTTGTACAAAACCAGAGACCATTGATGTCCATAAAACAACATCTGGCTCCAAGAATTCATCAAAAATGCAGCAAGCATCTGCCATTCTCCCACATGATGCATACATTTCAATCAATGCCACACCCACAAACATATCAGAACATCTAGCAGCACCCTTCTTTACAAGCCCATGTACGATTTCTCCAAATCTAACATTGAACAACCTGACACAAGCCTTCAAAACAATAGGGAGTGTGTAGCAGTCAGGTCTTTGATCCATTGAATTAAAATGCATTTGGCGAAAAAGAAGAAGGATTGTCCTCCAATGTCCGACCATGACATGGGCACGCAAAACAACATTGTACAAGAAGGTGGTTTTTTTGGTGTTTCGTCGAACGCCTGCCGAGCAGTTTTTAAGGAACAAAATTTGGCATACATACGAGTCAATTCTGTGGCAAAGAGGGTGTGGGAGGCAAGCCCCGCTCTGAGAAGAAATGAGTGTATTGAAGCAAGAGATCTCCCATTGTTGCATGATTGTAGCAGTCCAAAAAAGGAGAATTTGCTTTTGCTCATACAACGAGTTTGATTGGTTGCCAACAAAGTTCACCATCAATAGCATGTCACTACTTGGCTCATTCCTCGCACTTGGATGTATGTTGCTTGACTGCTTCACCTTTGTAACCTGTGGGCCGGTTGTGAGGCATACAACATATGAGCCATGGATTCTGTAAGATCGAAGATTAAAAAATATGAGACAAAAAAACTATGCATGCAAAGACTATAGCAATATATGGCACTGCATTATGTAAGATCAAAGATTTGACAATCGATTTTTGCAGTCTAGAGCCAACTCTAGCCAAAATAAGCTGTTTGCCTACCACGTAAGCAGAGCTAGAGGCAGAACGAACAATGGATTGCCATTTTGCACGGCATTATCAGCTCTATACTTTTTTGTTTAAATTTTATTTTGTTGTATGATACTTATTATTGTTTATAAATTGAGATCAATAGAATCACTATAAGTGCCAAATTACAAAATTTGCAAAACTAACTATATTGTATAACTATACGTATTTGATATATTACTTCTATAATATTTTTAAGTTGGATTTGCAAAAAAATTGTGACAACTTTATTATAATATTTCTCAAAAATGCATTACATTGAAATGTTTTGACGTCCTAATAATATGCATGGTTGCAAAAATAAGAATCGGAATCGGTTTTTGAGGGAATCACGGAGCGAATCGGTCAAGAATCGGTTTAGTTGAATTGGTCTAAATCGGTCATATATAATAATTTGACAACTCATAATATAATTATATAAAAGTTAGGTACTGATGTCATTTTGACATTATTGTGTTTTATGATATTTTTTGAATTTTTTGCAATTAATTATTATTTTTGACTCGAGTCGGAGTCAGGTCAATTTTTAATTACGAGAATGCCACACTCGATCCCGCTCCTCCACCCTTGCCACCGCCGCTGGCAACCTACCCTGCTCAACCTCCCCTCTCCGGCCCCGCCCCGCCCGGCCTCCCCCAACCCGGCCTCCCCGTCTGCCCCGCCCCGCCACCCCCTTCCCGTCAGCCCTGACTGCCCACGCGCATGGGTGGCGGCAGACCAACGGATGGAGGGCGAAGGCAAGGGGCGACAGTGGAAGGAGTGGCAGAGGCAGATAAGGGGCAGCTACGTAGGGAGATAAGGGTTATTTCCATCATTGGAAACTTTTAATTCCCATTTTGCTTATGCGTAAATAATTTATTTAATATTAGACTAAGAATATTTTAGTAATTCACAAAAAACCAATTCCAAACCCGATTCGACACCAATTTTCAACCGGATCACACCCGATATGATTTAAATCAGCCGATTCCGAGTGGAATCGGCCGATTTTGGTATCAATGATAATATGTCTTTAGAGACATTTTTTCATTTAATGACATTTGTTTTAGCCCTCTTTGTGACGCTCGAACATCCCTAATATACTTATTGTGACATTAGTTATGTCGTTATTATAATGATATTTTCTGGTCGGATATTTAGTGATGTTAAACGTCGGTATCTATTGTCATGTTAGTAAAAAGCCGTTAAAAAATGAGGATATATTATATAGTTAGATACCCTATCCTTGACGTTTTTAAAAAATGTCACTAAAGCATATATCATATAATGATGACATATCTTATAGTTACATATCCTATCTCGACGTTTTTCAAGAAAACGTCGCTAAAGCATATATCGACATTTTTTTACTTATCGTGACATTTTTTCAAGTGTCACCATGAGCACATTTCCTAGTAGTGAATGAAAGTGATGAAATATGTGGCCCTGTGGCTTGCCCTAGCATTTATTGGTTTGCATATATCAGCATGAACAATATGAACAATCTGTAATGGGAATTCATTTTTTGTAGCTTTTCCAAAAGGTTTTCTTGTGCTCTTTGCCGCTAGACAATGTATACATACTGGTAAATTTATACTAGCTAGTTGACCCAAAAGGCCATCTCTTGCTAAACGATTCATTCGATCTTAACCACTATGCCCTAAACGCGCATGTCATGTACTTGCATCAACAAAATCTGAAATATTAGATACAATTAAAGAAAAATAACTATATACAGAATAACAACCATAGTCGAGTATCATAAATCTATTAGAAATAAAACCATGAAAGTTCAAACTAAAACTATGATTAAGTAAAACAAAAACATAAAATTCAAGGATTATCAAACACTGGGCATCAGCCAACTAATAAAAACCCGAATAAGGTTACAAACGTAATTAAAAGCACACAATTTTATCCATCATGAGAAGCAAATAATTTTACGTCCAATTAGCACGATTAGTAATTAACTCAACACCATTTCACATTTCAAGACATCACCGTATCATAAGCACCATCTAAATCATGCAGTTTAAAATTTTACACAACACCAATAATATGAACAAAATGCAAAACAGAATGCGAATGGGGCATGGATGAGATGGACAAGAGGAGTGATAGGAGGCATACCTCGAGGCGACGAAGATGGGGGGAGAAGGCGAGGGCTGCCGCCTGCGTCGACGGCGATCTGTTGCGTCCGAGGGCAGGAGGGCGGAGGGAGGAAGAAGGGGATCGGGCAGAGAGGGAGAGGGAAGGAAGAGGGAGGGGAAGATGAGAGGGGGTCAAGGCCGGCAGTCGCCGCCGGTGGCAGGTGGTCGCCGGCGAGGGCTGGCCGACGCAGGGTGAGGAATGGGCGAGTAGGAGGAGAAGGGAGGGGTATTTTAAGTATTTATGGGTATAATTGGGGGTATATTGGAAATTTTTGGTGGTGTTAGGGCCAATTAGGGCATTTAGGAGGTGGTTAGGGACTGGTTGGGTATTTAGGTAGTTTCAGGAGAGTAGATTAGGTATTTTCAGTTTATGAGGGTTATTTTGGACATTTTGAGGGGTCTAAGGGGTATTTTAATAATTCCCCCGTGACGGAAAATAGTGAACAAACGGGTCTTGGGAGCTTCTAAAAGTTGTATGCAGTTGTGAAAACGGGTCAACGAGTTGTGGCACTGAGTCCGAGTAAAACGAAAATAAAATAAACAAACTATTTATCCAACTTCTATATATAATAAGAAAATAAATTTTGACATTCGTACGAGTTTGATTTTTAACGAGGAATTAGCAAATAGTTTGATTTGAATGGTTAGGATAATTGCTTGGTAACTATCTTAAGATTATCTGAGATCACGTACGGGTAAAACCAAACTAAAATAGAAAGGGAGATCACATATACCTGAACCATATGTAACCATGAATATCTATTCGAGAGAAGCCGTATGAGTTTGATATCATATATTTCATGCAATTCTTCCTTCATCCTTGAACGTAAAAAGAGATTGGAAGTGAAAGAATTTAGAGATTGGATGTAAAGAGATTGGTCGAGCATTTGAAAGAGCTCATTGAAAAGGCATGCAGTATATATACCATTGTGTTTGTGATAGAGTAGAGTGTGGGTGCTTAAATATCATAGTTTCCAAATTGTTATTTAAACTTAGCTTGTTATATATAGATTATTGGTATTGATTATATATAGATAGATTATTAATATCAACTGACCATAAACTTACCCAACCATTTGATTTCTTTTTTTAAATGATTGATCACCGGTAGCGGCTGTGAGCCACCTGCAGCCACCGGCATAGGGTAGCTAGATATGCCCGTCCCATGGCTAGTGAGATCTGGCCTTGGGGCAGCCGGGTTTGTCCACCGCCAGCCATTTCTGGCCTTACTGCCGTCGACGGCGGCTAAGTATGCAATTTTTTTAGCCTCTTACAGCCAGATGGAGCTAACCGCCTTCACCAGAGCCTAGCCGGTGGTGTTTAAGTCATTAAAAAATATGTTTTTAAATGAGATGACAGTTTTGTCATTACAATTAAATTTTCTCCTTTCGGTTGACTATACTTGTTTTGCAATTAAACTTAAATTTTTCCATCGTCTGGTACTATCAAAAACTTTTTCTCAATTCTGATAAAAAAGTCTTTTTTTAAGTGTGTTTGCTTATGCAAAGGTCTTGGATTCATCCATTTAATTCTGTTATTTCTATTTCTTGCAGTTTGAAAAAATACACCATTTTAAGACTTGGCGTCCCCCAATTTAATACAACGATACAGCCAAAGCCCAAGGTTAAGGATAGGAAAAAGAAAAGCCAAGAAAATACATGTATATATTGATTTTTAAGTAGAAGAATTGTGTATACGTTGATTTTTAAGTACCCTAATGTTATTTTTTAATGCTATCTTCATACATTTGAATCGATTTATAATGGATAATCAATTTATATGTTTTACTATTACATGAAATTCAATGTATATGTTGTCAATTACTGTCCACTCTTAGTCTTGCCAAGTAATTGACATGTTCAAATGCAAAATTAATTTTGTATTTTTGATCGATGTAACTCATTAAGTCATGCAACAAAATTGATGCATATGTACTTTCGTTTAGATCTCATGTAAATTAAAATATCTTTTCTGTCCATAGGTTGCATAGTTAAGTTTTATCTAGATAATCCATCAAAGTTTTTTGCAAGTACTTCAGCAATCATAATTTATTTATATCTTCTAATGTCGATATAATTTACTTTCATTCAATTACCAGACAAAAATTCTTCAAATGAAGATATTATTCAATTTTCGATAATATGGACTGAAAATTTTAATTAGGGAGCAAGAAAATGGTGTTTATGTACCAAAAAGAAGGCTGCCTGAGTAGTTTATATAGCAAATTGCAAGTACTTCACAAACTAGCCAAAAATATTAACAAGTTCAGACTCACTCCAATGGTAAAAACAGCCTAAATACTTCACTAAGCAGCCTAAGAAATTCATATAGCAGAGGATGGAGTTTTCATAATTCCACATAAAACAATTACAAGCTGCTGTTCTTGAAGGAAGTTTAGATCACCACCCGTGATAGAACTGTTACAAACTTCTTGTACAGAATCAAAAGAACTAGCAGAATTGGATATGCAACGTTTCTATGCTGTTTTTTTGGTTCTAATGATCATTTTCTCTTACCCCTTTAAACAGAGGAAGATCCTTACCATTTTAATTTTGTACATGTATAATTTTAAATAGTTTTTTGCAAAATTCTTCTCATCGCATGTGTAACGTGATGCATTGAGAATTCCATTTGTCTCTATGTTTTTCAGTGACTTTCCCTAAGGTGTTGAACTTTCCAAGCACTTCCATGCGCAAAGGAAACTTTGAACAAGAAACTTAATAGATCAAATAATAATAACATACATAAGGCTTTATGAAGTTTCCTTAGTTATAATTTACAAAGAGTTAGTTATAATATGAATAAGAGATGCAAAACCTTTTCACAAAAAAATTCCTCCTTTTCATTGTGTTTTCTATAGGAAATTCACGAAATTTCCTAGGGAAACTACTTGAGGGAAGTCTTATTTGCATATTACCACAAAATAGTTTAAAAATGGATTACATTTTATTGGAAGATCAAAGCTTTTCCTATAAATTATCATAATATATATTTCATAGACTTTTTATTTTTTCATGCTAACTAAACAGAAACTAATGGAACAGGAGATAAATTAACCAACAATCAATTTCTACGCCACCTTATAGTTTTCTCTGAGGTCGATTTTGTCCACTTTTTGGATCAACAGATGATGTCTAATATCAGATTTTCACGATTGGGAAAAGCCATAATGAGTAGTGAAACTGCTTGTATCTGAGTTGGTGTTAGGTCTGATGTTAAATGCAGGTATGTCGTCTTTACTGAGTTCAGTGGAGCATATTTCCATTGGCAGAAAATGACCTGTTCAAATCAAAGTATAGGCAGAAAAGTATAAAAATAAGGAAAGAACATTTTTGCAAACCATGAGATAGCAATCATCTATGTAATAACAATAAACGTATGATTATGGGCAGTATGGGTAATTTGAAGTACATTTTTTTCCCAGGAACATTTATGTTAATGATTCAATATGAAAAGTATGATATACTTGATATGAACATGCTATGCTACTGTATTATTTTCCTGCCCAGATAATCCACTTGCACAACAATATTTTTACCATCCATTACTCTCAAGGCATACAATACCAATTATATGATATGACAAAATTTTTAACTTGCACTACTAACTTCTTACTAAAAGCTAAACATTGAGCAAAGAAGGTAGATCAACAACAAGCCGAAATGCAGAACCAGTTATTTGAAGTTTGACAGGTTGAAGGCCGATAATAAGCCCTCTACGTGTAGTCATAAAACCTCTGCCAAGCGGGGATCTAATACGGAAGTTGAGGTTGTTGGGGTCCCTCATCATACGATGGATGTGAGAAGACATGCAACTATATGGGGAATCGTAAAGACATGGAGTTATTCCAAGAGGTATGAGGAATTCGAGAAGAATTGCTGAAGACTATGAGTATTTAGTATTTTGGCTCTTGGTATTTACGAGGCTGGTTTTCTTTTCCTATATATATAGTTGTATTGTGAGAGAATAGAGGAGAGAGTACAACAGAACTGAGTATATTATTTTGTGCTTCATTGTGAGGGTTTTACAGTGAGTCTCTCCCTCTCTCTTAGAGGAGGGAGAGCCTCTCCTCATGGTAGCCTCTCCTCATGGTGTACTTACTTTGTCCAATGTGTGTATCGGTGTCCTAATTGGAGTGTGTTTCAGTTAGAGGTTGGTGTTCCTAATTGGAGTGTGTTTCAGTTAGAGGTTGGTGTTCCTAATTGGAGTGTGTTCCAGTTAGAGGTTGGTGTTCCAGTTAGAGGTTGGTGTTCCAGTTAGAGGTTGCGGTTACAGATCTAGACAAGGTCACCATTGGTGGTGCATGTGAGAGAAGAAAGAGAAATTGTTCGTTGTGAGGAGAAGACATGAGTTTGGGTTCTTCGACAAGACCAACTGTAGTTTATTTCTTATCCTTCTCTACCTTTTGTCTATGATTTGTAATTGAGAGTAATTTTACTCATTTCATATTTTTTGGTTGTGGTTTTATTTCAATTTGAAAGTTTCCACTTTAAATTTGTGTGTCATATATCTTTTATCCTGTATTGGTTTGCCTTATCAAACACACAACATGGTGTTTGGGGATTTTGGTTGTTAAAATCCCAACAGAGGTTTGTCACAGTAGCCAAGTTTTCCCATTAACAGTTTTCCCATTAACAGTCTCTGTAAGAGACCCGTAAAATTCCAATCATGATACACTTGGGGCATCAATCTCAATTTCGCCAGAGCTGTCACAGACAAACACCACAAGTTCCTACTTGGATTTGCGACATATATACTGAGCTTGCTCCCCTGGTTACAATGATCCCAAAATCAACAAGTTTATAACTGGACAACCAGAAGTGAGACATGATGTCATTGCCACTTAGATGTATATGGGAAAGGTTTAGCTTAGTGAGGGAGTCTAGAACGTATATAATTTGGCAGTTTAAGCCGACAACGAAAAACACAATCAGGCAATTTCTGACGATAAGTCTTTAAACTGAGCTCCTCAACAAAACAAAATACTGCAAAGTATGCCCAGGAATTAAACTGATTAATAGCAGCTTGATCATAAGACTCTGATCCAGAATCTGCCTTATCCTCACAGCCAAAAATGACCTTGAATGCTTGGAAGACCAACATCCTGTCAATCAAGCTTCTATCGCCAAAGCTCCTGAAATCCAAGTTGGTCATTTGAGTCCAAAGATACCTCCACTTCTTGACAATATGCTAGTGCTAACACCCTCACTTACTGGCATAAATGAAAATATGCGGAGAAGTAGATCCTCAGTTAAGGCACTTAGACGGTCCATCCCACCCTCTATCTTGTAGCATCTCCTATGTTTCTGAGCAGGCCCAGCGTGTTCCATGACACCCTTATCTGACTCCGACTTTGATGTCGTTCACTAAATCACAAAAAGCCCAAAACCATATTTCAGTAAGTAGTCCTGCTCGCAGAAGCTCTTGAAACCAGCACTCCATAACAAAGTATTAAAGAGGAATATGATATGGCCAAGCTCACGGATAAAGAATTAGGACTCTAACAACATAAAATATTCACACTATGTACATCATGAATCTTGCACATCATAATACTTCAATCTCTTTATTTTTAGCCTCGAACAGAGAAATTAATCGAGAATATGAAATTTTCCTTCGTTGAACCTTTTCCAAACTAAAAGAGTTCCACAAGGAACCAAGTATCAACAGCAAGGTTTAAAAACTTCCCCTTCGTGTAGGAAAAAAAATCACTGATTTTGTAGTTACAATCAGTGAAATGCATTAATTTTAATATCTATTACTGAAATCCATCAACCAAAGTTTTTACTTTTGTTTACTGAAAGAGTTCTACAAGAAATTAAGCATCAACAACCATTTTTGAATACTATTCACACGCCAACACACACAAAACAAAATCACAAACTAAAAACCGAAACCTTTTTCTTCTTCTTTTTCCACCTATTACCCAAGAGTGTTTGAGGCATGGACCCTAAACTAGGATCCATGCAATTAGAAATAACAAATTTTTTTATGGCCGGATGCCATTCTTAACGCCAACCCTTTATATATATAAGATTGAGATCGACAATGTAGAAACATTGGCAAGAGTTAAACTATAAAAGCAAATCATTGACTAAAATCACTTAGTACAAAAGAGATGCATGGACTTCAAACCATTTACAAGGAACTGACAAAGAAAAACCATTAACAAAACATTGACTACAAAAAATCATTGACTATGAAAAAAAAATCATTGACTTTATAAACAAAAACCATTCACACCAAAAAATAAATCCTTTATTTCAACAATATAATCCTTGGCCAAACAGGAATCCATATATTACAACAACATAATCATTAAGTGCAACCAAGAAAGATCATTAACAATGTTATTGACTCCAAAACAAAAAGAAGAAACACTTAACTGGGATTATAGCCGATTACCAAGAACGATCGAACACCGGCTTGGGTGGTATGGAGCAGCAAGGCACGGGGTCTATCGCATCACGAAATGTCACATAAAACATAGAATTTGAGAAATTTAAATTAAGGAAAAATCGATCTCAGATGCGTTTATAAGGCCAATCAATCAGCATTATTTAGCATGTTAAAAGTGCTCATTAATTGTTGAATTTTTAAAATTGCCGATAAATATTTTTAGTGGATGCTGAAATATTATTTAATAATTGGGTATTATAGCCATATTATTGGCAAAGATCATACAATGGATTATCATTCTTGATTAACCTAAAAAATATTGTAGTAGGATTTGGGTTTGAGGTAAATCTGAATAGAGGGTATTTCATAAACAAATATTTTAAGATATTATATATGATAATTATAAATATTTTTAATTATTATAAATAATCATTTTGATTTATTTTTATCTCACATTATGTATTTAAATGCCCTCCTTTTTTGGCATTGAAACACCAGAATTTTGTCTATTTTCTCATTCAATTGATTTGGCTTCTTATAATTTTATTGGCTCATTATTTGAATTTTCAATTATTAATCATTATTATTTGAGGAAGACGTTATAATGTGCAGCCATTTAAGAGCCCAACTCGAATTTTGTAGGTCGACTCGAATTGAGCGAGGAGATAAATTATAATGATTTTAATGTTTTCCTTATTATTTTTGTTTTATTTTGATTATACTGGGTATAGACGTTATCACACCATGTATAGGCATATAGCTTATTATATTAAAAATAGACCATGATTTGATATATAAGCACTAAATCAAATGAGAAGATATTGATAAACTCTAATTTTATAGACAAACTTTAATTACAAAAGGAGATAAATTATATTATTCTAATAATTTTTTTATTTTGTTGTTATTACTATATATATATTATATATTATATATATATATGAGTTGATCATTAGGAAAATTTTGAAGTATAATTTTTCCTAAATTAAGAATTATAAATTAATTGAAAAACTCCACTGAAATATTTGTAATCATATTACTCGAATCAACATTTTTACATATTATTAAATAATTAATTTAAGGTTCTTACAAATTTTTTTAATTCATAGGACCATAAATATTTATGTGTTTATTTGATGCTATTTATTGACATGAAAATCATAAAGTGTATTTCTGTCCAGATTAGAAATTTTAAAAAATGAAAATTTCCATTTATTTTATATATAATGATTTTAAAATACTAAAATCATCAACTAGCTCCTGCTTGACCTTATTTCATATATCATTAACAACAAGATAAAGATCAGTTGACAATTTGCTCCGTTGGCTTTAGTTATCCGCAAATAACTAAAGCAAAAGAAAAATAATTATTATGATCTGAATAACTTCTTTACTCAACTCTAACAGCTACTGAGTGGAGTACTTACTCATCAAGAATTGACGAGAGATAGATAGCAGTGAAACATAGAAACTTGTTATAATCTCCATTCTAGAAAGCCCAAAAACGCAATCACCAAATTAACAATCAGACTCCCAACATTCTGATTAATTTGATATGTAAACTACTAATTAATACGTGCATGCAGATCATCTTAATTTCTATAAAGGAAACTTACTAACTTATTCACTCTAGTATATAAAATTATCTTGCTTTCTGTGCGGGTGTATATATATATATCTATATATATGCCTTGTTATACCTCCATCTCCACATTATGTCTCTCCCTCTCAACATTGACCCAACAATATTCTTTTGATCCTCTTGATTTGCACTCTAGGGAAGAAGATCAAGAGCTTCTCAAGAAGATTATATTAATGGAGTCATTGACGTGTTTATCAAAGGCAGAGATTAAGGAGGATGTGGGGAAGTTGCCGGTCGGATTTGAGTTCGGCCCACTGACGTACAACTCATCAACGATTACTTGTTGAAGAAGTTTGTCCATGGCATCACGCCCACCTTTGATGCATTTGCCTTCATCAATAAATTAGATTATTTTCTTGATCAATTACAAGGTATGCATACATCAACAACACCTACTTACATATTCCTCAAGTTTGTTTATTTTTCCTAGTTGTGTTGTTTAATTTGTTATTTTATAATTAATAATTACTTAATTAATTATTGTAAAATAGATCACAAAGTCTATTTTTATATACATAATCATACTCAAACTAAAATCTTTGAACATAGAAACACAAAATTTTCTTTATCGCTTTTTCAAAATATGAAAGATCATCCATAAATTGATAGTCTAATATTTTTTATTTATTTGTAACCATTGCAAAGCAAATTTTTAATGAATAATTTTTTTCTAAAGTTAAATAGACATATTAATTAAAATTTTTTATTATTTACAAATTATGATTGAACAAATAATTAAAAATATTTACAATATGATTGTGTATTTTATTAATACCTATTTATTAGAAATAATTTGAAATGTCCCCCATGCATTGTGAAGAGGGTTTTTTATGAGTTTGGTATTTAACTCCCATTAACAACTACATATATATATATATATATATATATATATATATATATATATATAGATATATATAGATGGTGCACTGCCCGCCTTTTGTAGCACACTGGATTGATGGTCATTGGATTGAAATCCAACGGCCATCAATCATTTACCATATTCCCTCCTCCCGCAACCTACTGTGCCGAGGCCGGTAGCATTCCACGAAACAGACCAAGGAGGGGCAGCAAACAGGGTAAGGGAAAGAGAAAGAGAGGAAAGGAAGGGAAAGAGGGGCGGCACTGGCCGATTGTGATGCAGGTGATGGCAGTGACGAGGTTGTCGGCGATCAGGGTGGAGTGGCAAAAATAGAGGAGGGGGGACGATCGTCACTAGGGGAGAAACAGGGGAGGTCGAGGGTGAAGAAAAATGATTCGATAGCAATTTCGTAATAAAAACTTGACTCGCTCCTGACTCGAGTCAATATTATGAAATAAATCCTAAAAAATATAAAAAAATGGCTTGCTCTTGATTTGAATCAATATTATGAAATAAATCCAAAATAATATATAAAAAACTTGATTGGTTGCGAGGCGGCGACAAAACTAGTTGGCGGCATTGCTGGCTGGCAAAACAGGGGAGAAGGTCGGGGTAAAGAAATGCCTTTAGGTATGGGGGTAGTTTTGTGATAAAAATTTGACTCGCTCCCAACTCGAGTCAATATTACAAAATACACTTCAAAAAATATAAAAAAGTATAGTAAAATATCATAAAATAAAATAATCAAGTTCTAACTCGAATAACTTGACTCGACTCAAGTTTTTATTACGAAAATATTTAATTTTTTTAAAATTTTTTTTCATAATATTCATTTGAGTAGGGAACAAGTTAAGTTTTTATTATAAAATTATTTTATTTTATTTTTTAAAATTTATTTTGTAATATTAACTCGAGTTGGGAGCGAGTTAAATTTTTATTATGAAATTGCCATCGCCTTTTCCTCCCTCCCCCCCCACTTCTATTTTGTTGCGCCACCGTACCTCGCCGCCGGCCACCTGCTGGCTAGTGCTGTCACCACCTCCCTTCCTTCCCCTAATAAAATGTTGTCATCGACAATCGGGAAACAAAGGAAGCAGGGGGTGGGAGGGTGGGAAATCCAATGGTAGGCGGGAGAAAAACAGAGGTTGGGGGAGGGTGGGGAAATGGCAAGGGGCGGCGGCGGAGGGGCGGATGCATGGGGTGATGGTGATGACTGCCAATGGGAAGAAAAACAGAGGTTCGTGGGGAGGAGGCAGGCGGCTGGGTGGGGGTGGGTGCGGGGAGCAGGGGAAGGAAATATGGTAAATGATTGATGGCTATTGGATTTTGATCCAACGACCATCAATCTGGTGTGTTTGCCTACACTGCAAAAGGCAAGCATCGCACCTCAAAATCTCTCTCTCTCTCTCTCTCTCTCTCTATATATATATATATATATATATATATATATATATATGCACTCTTACTATGCATTGCTAATTAATGGGTCTCTATTATTCTATAAGATGATTATTTTTTTATTTTTACTGATCATTTATCCATATTCATATTATCAAACAATTGAATTGTAAATAACATTCATGCAATTTTTTTAAAAAAATCCTTCTAAGCAATGTGTGTGTGTGTGTGTGTATATATATATAGGGGGCATTTGCTGTACTGCAGCACAACCAAGATGGCTCTGCTGCAGTGTTTCAGCCGTTGGATCAAATCCAACGGCTGAAACATGCCCCCCATAAAAAATAAAAAAATAATTTAGGGTGGCGCCGCCGCCGCAGCCGCCGGCCGACGCGTCGCCGCCACCCCGGCCGACGCGACGCCACCCCAGCCGACCGACGCCACCGCCTACGTCCCGCCGGGCGACGGGGCGGCGGATCTAGCCGCCCCGCGTCTTCCCCTGCCGGCCCGCCGCCCCGCCGCCGGGCGACACCACCGCCACCCGTCCCCCGCCCGCCACCCCGACGCCCCGCCCGTCCCCCGCCCGCCACCCCGCCGCCGCCCCCCGCCACCACCCTCGCCCCGCCCCCCTCGGCCCCCGCCGCCACCCCGCCACGCCCCCCCTCGGCCCCCGCCCGCCACCCCGCCGCGTCCCCCTCGGCCCCCGCCCGCCACCCCGCCGCGCCTCCCCTCGGCCCCCGCCCGCCACCCCGCCGCGCCCCCTCGGCCTCCGCCCGCCACCCCACCGCGCCGCGCCCCCGTCCCCTGTCGCCGGCGCCACCCCCCCTCGGCCGTCGCCGTGGCCGGGCAGCCTTCCCGCCCCCTCCGCCGTCGCTGCTCGCGGCGGCGCTGCCCCGCCCCTTTTCTTTTTAGATCTTGGCCGTTGGATGCTAATCCAACGGCCAAGATTGCACTCCAGCACAGCCAAGATGGCTGTGCTGGAGTACAACAATACTTTCACCATATATATATATATATATATATATATTTGTTAATTTGGCATATATATATTGGGATGCAGATGGTTCATTCCAAGGAACAACCACAATGGGGAATAATATTTTTTCAGCCAAAGGGAATAAAGTTCAAGTGTTGTGCCAACTTAACAACTACCTAGGCTTTTGGAAAAGCGGATCCAAACACTTGATTGTCACCTTACAATCCATGGGAACCGAAAATATGCTTGACTTTTATTCTCTCCATAATTTGGAGTCCAACAAGACCTGTTGGATCATGCATGGATTTATCACTCCCAATCACGTAAGTAATAATATTCATTCATTTCACTAATTAATTTCATGCTTTCTTAACGATGTGAATTAAACTAATTGTTTGATATAATAAATATTTCAAGATAACTTGATTAATGTGTACAAGATATTCATTTCTAGCGTGCAACCAAGAGAAAGCAAGAATTAGAGGATGCTTCATGACGTTAACAAAAAAAGCTGCCCGTAGTACCCAAGATGATCAAGCGGCCTTACCTGCACAAGAACAATTATGTATAGGTAGCATGATCATCAATTGCCAATACTCTCAGGATCATCAGATAATTACTACATTAAGTACTGGCCCAAGCCAACAACAAGCACTAGCCTTATCACAAGATCATCAATAGTACTCCGATTCAACTATGGTGAGTGAGAGCCAATTACATCTTTCTGATCATGAAATCGTGACAACAAGTCTTAGCTAATTAGAGCAGCAAATGATTTCCTATACTACTACTAACTATGATCATGTTGATCATGAAACAATGGGCGCACTCGGAGAACTGGAACAGACATTGCAACAAGAGGATGATTCTGCAAGGAAATCAATTACTGAAGAGGAAAGGAATTCTTTTGTACAAAAACTCACTTCAGAATTATCATTAACCAATCTACTCATGATCCAGGGGAGCAACAACACATATGCGTCAAGATCAAGTGCTACTTCTACCAAGCTCATGCGTAAGGAACCCAGGAACATAATATATAGATGTTGAGGAATATTTTGACAATATGACAAGAAGCAATCCTCAGCATGCGTTAAATAGTAGCAGATCTTGGACCAACGATGATTTTGAGCAGCTGTTTGCATGAGGCTAACTATGAAACATTTGTTTTTCATTGTACTATTTATTGGTCGACCATGTTGTTGGGTTTATCTTACATTGGTCGTGGATAATGTTGGTAAGTTGTATATAGGCTAATGTGAAAGCTTTATTCCTTGAGTTAACTTTTGGATTAAGAAAGACTCGTGACACCTATTACAAGTCCCTTTTGGGGGCCTGAAGGGCCTAACAGTGGTATCAGATCTTGGTTGAGAGGCCAAAGGGCCCATAAAGTGGTATTAGAGCCAAGTTCAAGCGGGGGTTTGCCTACATCGATTGTTGTTGTTTCCTTCATGGGTTCTACCTAATGATTTGAAGGGAGTTTGCCACGTGGGTGCCGTCTGATTTAAGGGAAGTTGTTAGACGATGATAGTTTCAGGGACACACCAGATGTGCCACGTGGGTGCTATATGATTTAAGGGAGTTGTTAGGCGATGATAGTTTCGGGGACACACCCGATGTGTGAAGGAGAGTTGTTAGGTGATAACCGTATCAAGGACACACCCGATGTGTGAAGGGGAGTTGTCAGGCGATGATAATTTCGGGGACACGCTTGATGTGTGAAGGGGAGTTATTGGGTTTATCCCACATCGATCGTGGATGATGTTGGTGAGTTGTATATAGGCTAATAGGAAAGCCTTATTTCTTGAGTTAATTTTTAGATTATGAGAGGCCCGTGACACCTATTGCAATTCCCTTTTGGGGGCCCAAAGGGCCCAACAGTGGTATCAGAGCTTGGTTGGGGGTCTAGAGGGCCAAAGACATGTTGTAAAACCCACGATTCGAGTCAGGGTTTTATATTCAGAACCGGTCGGTTCAACCGTTATTTTCGAGTCAAGTCAGTTTCAGAACACGTGTACTGAGCCGACGCCGGTCTCGTGTATGAGCCATGAGGGTCATGTGTACCCAAGTATATGATGATAACGTCATGAACACAGTAGAAAAGAATGAGTTATCAGAATATATGAGAGTATGAAGTTCATTTTTTTAATTTTTATTATGATATATAATGGATCGTAGAATTAGTTTTAGGCCGTTTACCGCGTTAGGAAGCGTTACGGGAATTTTGGGTGGGTTGATAGTTCTAGAGCATATCATTATGATTTTTTTGGTGTTGTTTGATTTTACGGGATTTTTTCCGTTTTTTCTGGATTTTTTTAGGATTTAATATGACCTAGTTATTATACTTGACTCGAGTCGGAGACGAGTCAAGTCTTAATTACAAGTTTACCACCCAAACCCTAACCGCCGCGCCGCCCATGTTCGCGCGCCACCGCCGCCATGGCCGACGCTGCCTGGCTACCGATCGACGCCGCCCAGCCCGGCCACGGCGTCACCCTGCCGCCCCGACCAGGCCCGGCCAAGAGCTAGCCGCCGCGACTCGAGGAAGCCGCGCCTTTACGTCGTGCTTCCGTCGCCAATCGCGCCACCGGGCACCGTCGCCGCCACGATCCAGCAGTCGCCTCGGCCATCGCCGGCCTAGCCGGCCGGATCTAGCGACCCATCGCCGCCGCTCCATCTTAGCCTTTTTTCGGCCAGCCGCCGCCTCCATTGGCCACGCCGATGTCATAGATGAGTCGGGCTCACCGAGCCGGTTCCAATGGTACCCAACACGACCACTATCCGGCCAGGAATCACCTCCGGCAACTCTCGCCGGAAAACCACCGGAACCCGCCGGAAAATTGGAATTTCTGGAATTCACTGGAATTCACCGGATCTTCCACGGGGCTCACCCAGTTGAGCCTGATCGAGCTTCGAACGCCGATGAGCACCGAATTTGAGTTCCGAGACACGTGACGGAACCCTAACCGTCGCCGATTGCCGACAACGTGAGGTATAATTACCTCTGATTGATTTATTTAAAATTGATTATTGTTAGCACAGTATGCTAGGATTGATTTATGATGTGATTGATGGTGCATGGAGGATAAGTGATGAAGTGATAAGTTACATGATGTGATTGATAGTTCATGGAGGTTAAGTGATCTAATGAAGTAAGTAAATTGAGCATGATAATCGTGTATGATGTAACTTAGGAAAAATACAATAAAATTGTCATGAATAGGATGAGTTAGAGTTATTTTCATATTTATAGTTATTTGACGGTTGATGATTTTGTGTTTAATTGTGTTGAGTTTGATGCATCATTTAGTTAACGGGCGTTAGTATTTAGTTTTGATGTGTAGGTACAGAATAGGAGCTCGCCGCCTAGGCGTGATGACACGCTTGGAGCTTCTACCAGGTCCGTTTAGGACTCGTCTGTTTTACTCTTTTCTATTGTATGTTTGTTTTAATGCCTACAGGACGAGTTAAGTGGTGTTTTATCGGATCCCACTTAATTCGGGCCATTTAACTGAATATTTTCCGGATTAATAACCCCTCGAGGATGAGATCCTTCGAGGTTGATTTCGAAAACAAGATCCACCAAAAGTTTCCTTCGGGCCTATTATATAACTCCCTACCCAAGCCTTATATATATATATAGTTTTCGCGTTTCTGTGAGACGATAGATGGAGAAATCGACTGCACGTACCATGTAGAGGATGTCGTGACAGTCAAAGCGGGCTCTTGATTAGTGCCAGCGGACTGTTCCATTCTCGAGGGATCCTGACAACTCTGCGTTTGAGTTCCTCACACCTGGAGAACGTGGAGGTTTACGGGTACTGTTTAGTACAGCGCATGTCCGGACTTGTAGTTCAAAGGGTACTAAAGGCGACTGCCTGAGAGTACTCGGCCTTCGTGCTCAAGGCCAGGAGAAATATGGAGGTAAGGAGAGAGCTTAGGATAAAGTTTCACGAGAAGTACTGAAAAAGAAGTACCGAGAGCGGCACAGTACCAGCAGTAGATCAGTAAGTTCGGGATGCTACCGGGTCTGCAGCCTAGTGGCTCCTCATTAGTGCCCTTTAGAGTGTTCACGTGGAGTATATGATGTTTTATTTCATATGAGAGTTTGCTCTCATAGCCAGCTTGTTATAGTTATTTTATTTTCCGGACCAGTAACACTTGTTACTGACGTGTTTTTATACTATATGTAGGTAATAATCACTAGTTGGAGGAGCCAGCTTGGACGGAGGAGCAATAAGGTCTTGTACACACACACATGTTAGATTTCTGAATGTTTAATATTGTATTATTATGTTATTATATTGTGAATGACATGATTAAATGTTTGAGCATGATGATATGATGTGAATGAAATGCTAAGACACGATAACAGAATGCAAAATATGATCAGAGTTGAGCAGCGGAAGCGTAGTGGGTTGAGACCCAAGCTTCAGAATGAATACATTATAAATGAGATTCTGTGTGATTGTTAATGCATGTCGATATATTTGTATATATATTATTTTGACAGGGTGGGCCCATAATTGCACTTTTAGGGGAGGCTCTGTCAGTTTTACTTCAGAATTTTCATCGATTTTTCTCGTAATTGTGATGGTGTGAAATTTAATTTGCATGTCATTCATGTAGTACCATGTTAGGATTTTGTGCATGCATTCATTCATGACGGATCGTATTTTCATCTTAAGACGCCGAGATTAGATCCGCATGAATTAGGTTCGGGTTAGCCGACCTAACCGGGGCCTGTAACATGCCGGTTCGGTCCACGAGTGTGAACCGGATTTGGGGTGTTACACATGTTACCAAATGCAACTCTATGTATTTAACACTTATGTATATATATGGAACATTTATTATGTTCTTTATTTATCTTTTGCAAAATTAATGGAAATTAATCACTTATGTAAAACCCGTGACTCGAGTTAGAGTTTTACGGGAGTGAACCAGTCGGTTCGAGTCGAGTCAGCTTCATGGACCGCGAGCTGGGTTGAGGCCAGCTGTGAGTTATGAGCAATGAGGGTCATGTATGCTCAAGTGTATGATGATAACGCCTGAAAGATGATGAAAAAATGGGTTATCAAGTATATGGAGGTATGCAGTATTGATTGTTATTTTTATTTGATCGTAGAATAGTTTAGGGCCGAATGACGAATTAGGACGCGATATAGGTGAGTTCGGGTGGGTTATCAGTTATAGAGCATGCCATTTGGATGTTGTTGTGTTTGTTTTATTTTATGGAATTTTTCCAAATTTTTCTAGATTTTTTTTAGAATTTATTACGAACTAGTTATTATTTTGACTCGAGCAGGAAGCGAGTTAATACTTATTTACGAAAATGCCATCGCACACACTTCTTCTTCCTCCCGACCCGGAAATGTCACCGGCGACCGAACCGTTCGCTAATCTACTAGATTCGGTTAAGCCGACCAGGATCTACTCTCGGCGTCTCAAGATGGAGATGCAAATATGAAATGCATGGATGGGATGCGTGGGTTCTAACGGGGTCCTACATGCATGCCATGACGTGCAAGCAAAGACAAGACAAAATAATAAACGAGAAACCAAAAGAAAATATATACTATTTTATGAAAATACGGTAACACATCATAGTCTACCATGACATTCGATCATTTTCTCATTCGTTTTTACCTGAGCCGAGTCTGAACTCCAAGGCTCCCTACTCATTCATATTTATCAGTTCGTTTCATAACCGGCAATTCATCAAGACAAAAACATTGTAATAATCATTCACACAGCATTAAACAACCATCATTATACATTACATTACACGCGGCAGGTACATGTGTGCGTGGTTCCGTGCTGCTCCTCCGCAGTCCCGACAGCTTTCATCGCTCGCATTCCTCACCTACATATATATAGAAAAACCGTCAGTAACGAGTGTTACCGGCCCGGAAAATAACTAATATCAATCTGGCACAGGAGAGCAAACTCTCCTGTTGAATCAAAACCATATACTTCCTCAAGAACTCTCATCAGGGCACATACGGGAGCCGTCGTCGTTGGGCCGTCGCCCTCGGGTCGACAGCGTCCCCCTATCTTTCTCATTCTCATACCTTGGCCATTTCTCTATTGCTTCTCGCATCAAATTTCATTCCTTACCGCCCTCTGCACCTTCCATATTACTCCTGGCCTTGAGCACAAAGGCCGAGCACTCTCAGGCAGTCGCCTTCAGTACCCTTTGAACCACAAGTCTAGACATGCGCTGCATTGCAGTACCCGTAAACCTCCACACTTCTCCGGGTTTGAGGAACTCAAAGGTGGAGTTGTCCGGATCCTTCGGGAATGAAGTGGGTTCTCCCCAGCTCCAGAGCCCGCTCTTCCGGGCACACGCCCTATCTGAAGACGTGGCCGCAAGTAACCCTCATTCCATCTCTCACCGAAAACACGAAAACTATATATATATAGGCCTGGGTTGGGATTTATACAATAGGCCCGAAGGCATCGTGAGCTGGATCTGAAGTTCGAAAACAAACTCGAGGGATCTCATCCTCGAGGGTTATTAATCCGAAATAAAACTGTTGGCTAAATGGCCCGAGTTAAGTGGGATCCGATAAAACGCCACTTAACTCGTCCTGCACATGATAAATCAAATATACAATAGAATAGCGTAAAACAGAGAACGAGTCCTAAACGGACCTGGTAGAAGCTCCAAACGGGTCCACGCGCCTAGGCGGCGAGCTCCTACACCGTACCTACACAATCAAGCTAAAAACTAACGCCCGCATGATGAATCACACATCCTATAGCATGCACACACAATCAACACAATCACTCATCAATCAACACACATCAACCTATATCAATTCTAGCAAGTCTACTTAGGCTAGTTTGCATTAGATCATGATCATTACCTAATAACCCTAATTAGTTTCATAACTTCTATTTTTAACACCACACAATTCCACAAATTTCATATTTTATTCTAAATCAAATCCACATTTATATAAGTAATTACAATGCACAATTCATCAATCATAGCATGCAAATTCTAATAATCAATACTTTCAATTAATTAAGTTAAAATAAATTATACCTCGCGTCGTCGAAAATCGGCGACGGCTAGGGTTTCCGTTTCGCGGCTCGAAACTCGAATTCGGCACCTAGCGGCGTCCGAAGTCCGATCAGATTGGACCGGGTGCGTTCGGCGGATGATCCGGCGAATTTCCCACGAATCCAATTTTCCGGCGGTTCCGGCGGTTTTCCGGCGAGTGTCGGCGGTTTTCCGGCGGATTCCGACGGTTTTCCGGCGACGATTCGGGACGGGGCAATCAGGGGGTCTATCGGCACCAGCTCGACGAGCTTGGTCCGATGGCGGTGTCAAACAGAGCAACCGAGGCGGCGATGGCCGTCGACGACGGTGTCGAAAATGGGCGGCGGCGGCGGTGTGCTCCGATCGAGGCTCCGGCCGGCCTCGACGGCGGTCGGGAGGATGGGGGAAATGTCGGCAAGGTCAAGGGGGTGGTCCTCGGGGTCACAGCGGCGGCGGCGCGGCCCGGACGGCGGCGGAATCGACGGGCGGAGCGTCGCGGTTCGTGTGGCAAATCCGACGCCGTGCTGCCGCCAATCAACGCCGCCGCCGCCCAATCGACTGGCAAATCGCCGTGCCGCCACGACCCACCA
>JAURVB010010624.1:0-27692 GCA_033002965.1 Piper betle
CTAAATAAAATCCTGTCTTTAATAATAATCTAAAAATCCCTATTGCTTCAACTATAACTGATTTGCCATCACCCATATAGATGAATCTTTCAGCATCATTTGGCTTTCTGTAACTCAGGCAACCCTGCTTTGACACACTTATGTGAGTAGTAGCACCTGAATCTAGCCACCAAGTGTGTATTGGTACTGACACTAGATTAACCTCAGAACAAACAAAATTAAGAAATGAACCTTTCTTTACACGCCAGGCGTGATACTTAGTGCATTCCTTCTTCATATGTCCAGGTTTACCACAAAAGAAACAGCAAGAAACCTGATTTTCTTTCTTTTTCTGTTGTATGTGAGACCCATTATCAGCATCCTTAGCCCTCTTTCTTTTCTTATTTTTATCCTTATAGGTACTAGCCAAGTGAGCACTCTCAACTTGTTCTTGCTTCAATCTTTCTTCTTCTTGCACACAATAAGAAATGAGCTCATTAAGAGTCCATTTATCCCTTTGACAGTTGTGACTGACCTTAAATTGACTGAATTGTGCAGGAAGAGAAATTAAAACTAAATGCACGAGCAAATCTTCAGATAGCTCTAACTTTAGTGCTTTTAGTTTTGAAGCAATGTTAGACATCTCTAAGATGTACTCCCTTATGCTTGTTTTGCCTTTATACTTCATTGAAATCAAGTTCGTCAAAAGCGTACTTGTTTCAGCTTTATCATTTTTGACAAAACGCTTTTCAATTTCTTTAAGAAACTCACTGGCTGTAGTAACCTTTTCAGACACATCGCCCCTGAAGGTCTCTGGAATTCCCCGCTTCATGATCATAAGACTCATGCGATTTGAACGGTCCCACTTCTCAATGTCCCGTTTTTCCTCATTGGAACTTTTATCAGTAAGAGAAGCAGGCTGCTCAGTCCTTAATGCAAGGTCAAGATCCATGCAGCCGAGAATAATCATTATACTTTCTTTCCAATCCTTAAAGTTATCTTTAAGCATTGGCACTGAATTTATGTTGGCAGAAATTATAGAAGCAGATTGATTAACTGAAAAGAAAAACAACATGCCCATAATAAGATTAATAATTTAAACAATATTTAATCCCATTAACAGATACCTAGCACAACATCAATATTTAGTCTTTGGACAGAAATATCAATTTGTAAATGGTACTCTCAGTACAATAATTAAATATAGATAATAAATCCTGTCAAATAATAAACCTTCCTTTGGGCCGATTTATTATTCACATGGAAACCTGATAATTATCTCATATTTATTATTTTAATGTCATAATCAAATATGGATAATAAATCCTGTCAGATAAAAAACCTTCCTTTGGGCCGATTTATTATCCACATGGAAACTTGATAATTATCCCATATTTATTACAATAATGAGTCTTAGTGTAGTAAAATATGAACAATAAATCCTGTCAGATAAAAAACCTTCCTTTGGGCCGATTTATTATCCACATGGACACTTGATAATTGTCTCATATCTATTACCACATATGAATATATAATTCTGTCAAACATTAACCTTCCTTTGGGCCGATTAATATCCACATGAATTAAATATTCATAACCGTCTTAATATTTAAAAAATAAATTAATTCCCACAAAAGAGGCTGCTTTGGCAGCATATTGCAGTCCTTAATAAATTTTAAAATATTAATCATGACTTAACCAAAAAGTTATAAAAAATATCTTTATGTGGGAGTTTCCAAAATTATAACCTTTTGTAACTTTATTTTCCTCATGTTATGTTACCAAAAGAGGACCTTAATTTTGGGATTAAATCCCACAATAATTCATAAAATAAAACCTAATTCTCAATAATTTGATATGAAGGTGGCTCTGATGCCGCTTGTTAGAAATAAACTGTATAAACTTGGATCGACTTCATATCAAATCATCAAGAGAAATTAAACTAGATAAATAAAATAAAATAGCGGAAGCGTACCTGAAGCCATAAAGAAACTAAAGTCTGAATCCAGGAAGAGTTTTCAAAACCTGAATTCTCAGTTATGGATCTTCCAAATCCAAGACTAGTTTTCTAAACCAAAGTTCTGGACAATGGGATACCAGAACGAAAACCAGATATGAATTCAGGGACCATAACCTCCTTATTTATAGCCTTAGTTCCATAAATTCAATTCCACCCATTACGAAAGAGAAATTATGAAAAGGTATCTACACATTGAATTCCATACTTTTCTCATTGAATTCCACATTTTAATTTATGGCTCATAACCCTTAACTTTAGTAGATCAATTTAATTTAGCCAACCTTATATAATAACATATGATACAATTCCTGATTCATGTATATATTTATGTCCAATTTCTAACAAGGCTAACCGGAGGAATCCTTGGTTTTAAATCTCGTCGAAGTCATGCAAAATACTTTGAATCGGCTTTTGAGCTAGGGGTTCCGCATCAAAAGACTATTTTCTTCTAAAATGGGTGGCCGTGGATGTTTTAACGTTCCGATGCCAACAATATTTTTATTTCGACAAATTGGTCATCGTCCAAAAATATAAACAAAAACGAGGAAATATTATCAGAACAACCGTGTAATTTATAAATAGTGACCTTAGTTTTATTTTGAACGTTTAAAAGAAAATTAAGAGTTGGAAATGAGATAATGGAAGAAATATATATATGAATCTTATTAGGAGTTGAGCCTTCTCGACCACATAACATAATATTAGTTTAATTAGTCATTTAAATATCAAATGAAATAAGAGATTTTGATTTTTATGTTAATGGGTATAATAGAAATTGAGAAGAAAACGAAATAGACTGTAAGGAAATTGAGAAGACTAAGAAACATGAAATGAGTAAAAGTTTCACATGCAACCAATCCCGAACATTGTTTCATGTCCGTCTTATGACGCTGATCCCCCCTGTATATTTAATATCCATTCACAAAGGCGGACATGCTTGCTTACTTAATTGTGACACTAATCATGGACAATAAACATTCTTGTATTCTACATGAATGAAAAAAAACTATTTTTATTTCATCCAATAAAAAAAATCGCATTTCACCAACTTTTCAGCTAGTGAATGCTCCTTCGAATGACACTAAAATAAGCAGACATACAAACATTTTACCAACATTGCTGGCTGAATAAAATTTCATACATATTCGTTTCCAAATTTCATATTTTTTAATTGACTTATGAAGTTATCATTTTCTACATAGATACAGTTGCATTCTATTATGCTTTCATTTCATGGGTTGAAATATTAACACTTAGTAAAAAGAATTAGCAAATGCATGCGGTGGGTATTAATTTAAGCAGGACAATGCGCACAAATATGTGGAGTAGTCTGTTTCCATTTATGGTTAATTTAAGTCAATGATTGCAAAGCCGGTAGCTTAACGTGTGTTTCCAGTGACAAAAAGAATTTGTAATTTCATGGTTATGGGAAGGGATTACAGCTCCTTGGAGTGAACACCAAGAGGACCAGTACCAGGTCACATACCAAAAAGAAGATTATCCTGAAGCTTGGTCAGAATTAGGCTTCCATGTAGAACATGAAACTGTAGCCTTAGGACAAGCATTAATACACCTGAAAGGTCTTCATGAAACTTGCCAAGATACACTAATATGAATGATAATGTCACACCTTATAACGCAATAAAATTAATGTCAAATATAAGTGGCAAAATTCAACCATAGAGGAAATTGATCCCAAGAGCAACACATGCCCAATTGTATTTTGTACTAGCTGTCTTGGAACCTTTGTGCCCCAGCCCCTTAGCTAAAATGTCAAGGTTTTTCACACGCGTCAGGCAAAAACAATCATCCACACACAAGAGATGAAACTAGACAATGGGAGGCTAGGGGCGGTGGATGAATCCGGGGTCGGCACATATTGGGGCCCGTGGTTGGTGGATGAGACGAGGGAAGGGACAAGATGGGGAGGGAGCAACAAAAATGAAGAGAGGGAGGGGCGAAAATGAGTTAACAGAGAGGAGGAAAGGGGTCGAGGAAAGGAAAGAGAAATAAAAATGATGGATGAAGGAAAGGTCAGGAGAAAAATATTGGGAGAGTAGGAACTAACTTTAGGAAAAAATGATATGGACCCTTTGTTTTTAAACAAATAATTAATAGTGCTCCGGCATTTTTTTTAAACGTATTACCAAGCTCCTTATGAGGGTTAGTAGCAAAAGACAACGCACAATTGGCAAAATACGATCACAACTGGGTCGTAGGTAGGTTGCATAGGTTGCAGTTTCCGGGGAAGTTTGCGTCTATGGATAGGAGGGGATTACAAGTCGGAGTGACACCAACAGGACCGCCAGGTCAAATCGGACAAAAATTTTCATTGAATTATGGGGAGAAGGCTTCTGTGTAGAGCACGAAACAATAGTCTTAAACAAGAATTACACCCGAAGGTTCTTCATGAAACTTTCAAAGATATGATGATTTGAATATATCACACCATATAACTTACATTGTCAAATATATATGTGACAAAATTCAATCACAGTGGAATTTCATTCTAACAAAAATAACATATGGACAAATTAAATTGTGTACGGGATACCGTTCTGTATGTTCATTAAAGCGGTTAATTTGGGTAGAATTCTAAATTTATTAGGTTTCTCCTATTTTAGGGGAAAAATCTAAATAGCTTTCATTATATTATTATTACTATCATTTAGGAGAGATATATTTAAGTAGGAGTCTTATTATTTATTCTATATATAAATAAGACTCCTCCTCTAAAAAGTTAGGTCACATTTCCTTATGGAAGATTAGGGTTATCCTGCTTTGGCTAAGAGGTGGTCAGATCCGTCCGCCCCAAAGTTGTAGCTAACTTCCAGCCAACGGTTATTTTTTCCATTTATTTTTTGGAGGCAAGGCCGATTCGATTGCCTCAAAATCGGAGGTGGTCGGATCTTGCAACCCCACCTTCGGGGGTGGCCAGATTATCGTGCTCATGGGGTGCCCGGCTTCCCTAAGGGTGGGACAGATCACTTCAAAAAATAAAAAAATTGTTTTACTTTAAGGGTAATTTTAGTATTTTATTTACAATTTCTTTTTTCTATTAAATTGCTTTAATTCTCCACCTCCAAGTAATATTAATAAATTTCTTCCCTTTTCTATTAAAAAATCTACTATATTTATAAGAAAAATTGGTACTTGTTCATTATGTTTTCTATTGATCATTAATTATGATTGCCATCAAGTTGGTCACCCATGTCCTCTCCCATATAAAAAATATTCCCACCTTTTTTCTTCTCTTGAGATAAGAAAAGAGGAAATTAATTGCATATAAGAAAGCATATCGGTGACCCACTCAGAAGTAATTACTATTATTTTATCCTCTACGTAAATATAAATACACTTAATATAGATATTAAACAATTTACTTAATATTACTTTATATGTAAAATATATTAAATATATATACTTCCAATACAATTTACACTTTCAAAATTTTTATGTAATCTATACTATTTTCATGCCAACCAAAAGACCCAAATAGATTATTCACGAATTAAACAGATATTTTTTATTCAGGGAATTCAATGTTTAAATCTTGTTGTGGTCGTGTAAGGACTGATTCCCTGTATAAGTATAGTATAATAGGGGTAATCCTCAATGCAAACGTTCGAGGGTATTATTCGGTGCTCATAATATTTGTGCTCAATTTTGGAGGTTAGATTATTTTCTGTAAAACAAAGAACCAAAATTTACTGCCTCATCACGTCAAATGTTAGACTGCACAAACACGTAATAATTTATGAATAATAAGCTTGTATCTTACTCATAGTTTCAAATTTTATAACAAAATTTGCCATGGACAACATGAGGTGCATAAATGTTAGAAATTTTTAAAGTTTATCCTTAATATTTCTCACAGAATTTTTGTGACAAAAAGATCATGGTGTAATTTCTTATTTTTTTCTATTTAACATGGGCTTTTCATGGAAGTTGGAACGACATTGTGACAAAAAAATGAACACGTTAATCATGAGGTAAAAACTGTGTGAAAAACTTGACATAAATATTTATGTAATATCTTGATTTCGGTTCACCTAAAAGCCAAATCATAAATGTTACGATGGAGTCGAGTTATGTTTAAAGTTGTTAGTTCATAAAACTTGATCGATAAAATAGATCAAAACAATTTCTTGGTGTTATGAGAATGGAAGACATTGTTAAATATATGTCAAAACACATTGAGTATAAATAAAAGTAAGAAAGTAAATAACAGCACTAAGCTCAACTGTGTGTAGCGTTTATCTGTCCTCCCATAAAAGATGACTCAGGAATTAAAAGACCTATATATATATTATATCAAAAACGTTAGTAACGAGTGTTACTGGTTTGAAAAAACTAATACAAAATCACAAATGGGTATTCCATTACCCACAGAAACTTATAAAACATTGAGAATTGCCCCAATAGGCGGTAAGCAAACATATTTAAATAAGTGTTGGTATGCATGCATGGTTAATATTTATATTCATACGTACAACACTTATGCAAAACCCCAATTTTAAGAATATGAGTATGAGGTTTGGACTAGTCTTGAGTCGATTCGAGTAACCTCGTTCCAGAACAATGTCAAGAATATGAGTATGACGCCTAGATGGCTATATGAGCATGTTATGAAGGTTGACTTTGCCTGACATGGATATGATAGTCTCAGTTATAATACAATAGAACACGAGTTATTAGTGTATACACAAGGTATATATATAATTTTTATGAGTTCGACAAGATGTTAGGCCTAGATATAGGCCATGGCAGTGTTAGTTTTTGTTTGGGATTTTCAGGTATCTCATTGCATGCATCATAGAGAATTTGGACCATCAAATTGTGCCCTGTGGGTCCATCCCGATTGCATTTAGGGTTTTAGACTTATTTATCCTTCGTGCCCTGATTCTTGCATATAGAGTCACTTTTAGGACTTGAGTCACTTTTGACTTTGGACGATCCTAATCCGAGCTTTTCGACCATATTTATATTCCATATACCCATAGGAGGGTCCCAGTAGATCGCAAGTTATTATATATTTAGATCATGCCACATGGCAAGATCTGAGCCATCCATGTCAACTATAGTTTTCTCCCATTTATATTTCAAACATTTCCAATGATTTCATAGTTACACCTAGCACTGCCACCACTTCAGCTCACCGCCGATGAGTTTCTGCCTCACCCCTGGCCATGGTATCAGTACAACTATGACCACCTTGTGCCCAGCTATTAGTCTGTACCCATGATCACCGCCAGCACAGCCACAGTCGCCATCAGTGACAACGTTTTGGGTTTCAGTTTTTGCCATTGTCAGCACCCATTCGGGCCATTTTCTGGTGCCAGCGAGTGTCCTCTGGCAAAGCCAACCACCCTGATAGCTTCCCCACACCAAGATCTACAGTTTGGGACCAACACTGGCCTCTGTCGTGGACACAATCGCCACCGACAACTCGCACTTGCATAGCAGCATTTTTAGTCGTTTGAGAGCGTTTTCCGGCCAAACACTACCGACCATCAGCCCAGATAGGTTCATCTCATCAAGGCTAACATTTTGAGACCATCCACGAGCTGCGCCGTGGCCACGATTGCTTCCCGGCCATTTTTGGCCAACCAACCTTCTGAGCTTGCCAATCGCCACCACAATGGAGATCCCCGTCCTTCCCTCTGTTGGTCCCAACCGGTGACAGCCTCTGCCATGCGGTCGTCGCCTTTTTCTCACGATAGGCACCATCTGCCCACCATGAGGCCCATTTCCCCGCATTGTGTCCGGCTGCCCGCAAGCGTGTCTGTCTGGTCGTGCCCGAGTTTGATAGTCTGAGCCCGTGTCCATCTCCATCAGCTTGACTAGACCAGACGACCTAACCCAGTAGTTTATTTAGCCCAGACCAAGTTGACTTAGCCTAACTCAGTTCAGTTCAGCTCAACTGACCCAGTTCAGTTCATTTTCGGACCATTTTCATCTGTTCTTCTAGTATTTTCGGTAATTCGGGAACCTCTATAATAATTGTGATGCATATTCACATAATTTAGCATAATTGGAAGTTATGATTATTTTTCATGATTTGCTATTTTATTTATTTATTCATTATTATTTATTTATTTTTATTTACATGTTTATCATATATGATGAATGCTTACATAATTATTTGTGATTATTAATTATATATTTACTTATGAATATTAGTCTTATTATGCTTGCTAAATTTTATTTATTTATTTATTTATTCATATATGTGTATATTTATTTATTTATTTATTTCTTCTTCATGTGTATGTTATTATTTATTTATTTTTAATTTTGTATTCTTCTATTGTATGACTACGATATTATTAATATTAATGATTAATGAGTATTAACTATTTGTTTGTTTATTTATATGTTTATTGAATTATGATATTTATTTATTTATTTATATGTTTACTAATACGAGTATGTGTTGATATTTACTCAGGTTTACCCATATATTTATATGGTATAATTGTATTATTATTTTTTGATTCGAGTATTGTTTTAGTTTATGTATTTATTATTTATATAATTATCAATGAGTGCATTTTCTTGATAATTTATTTATTTATTATTTATTATTCATTATTATTATGTATCGATTTTTGTGCCACATGTTTAGTTATGGGTTTGTTAGCACTATTTTCTTTATTAGGATACATTGATGCTATGAGCACACGCCAGCAGCATGCATCATATAGAAATGTTAGTATTTTACTTAGTAGTGGGTTTGATGTAGGTTTCAGAGTCTAAACTTGTCGTAGATGTGCAAATATGTTTGGACCTTTGACCACAGGTCTGTAGGACTCTCCCTCTCTGCTTGACTTCTTTCGTATCGAGTTTAATCATGTTTTATTGGATCCCTCCTATGTTGGGGCATTTAGTTGTGTTTTCTACACATGTTTAATAAAACTAAAAGGATGAGATCCCTTGTTGGTTTTTGAACTTAAGCGCAAGAAATTCATGCTACAAGTACATGCTTTTTTATGGATTTCATGAACAGTGGTACGAAGATATGTATGGACCGCACTGGTACTCCTTCCAACTCGATGGTAATGAGGTGTATGAGGATACTGAGTAACACAACACATTTTCGAAATTTGTAGCACTAATTTAACCATTCCTTTTGCTACATGTGTATTGTGGTGGGTGATATGGAAGGTGTGAGGGCATAAGTGTTGTATGTATGAATATCAACATTAGTCATGCATTCGAGCCGATACTTGCTTAAATATGTTTGCTTATTGCCCAGTGTGATGTAATCTTTAGTTTTATATGTTTTTGTGGGTAATGGAAAACTCATATGCCAGATTGTATTAGTCATTTTTTGAATTAGGAACACTCGTTAATGACGTTTTTCATATAATATATTTAGGTCTTGCAAAACCTGAGTCGACCATGGTGGAAGGATAGATAATTGTTACACACACTTAAGGTCAGCATATTTATTACTTTTCATAGTTTTACTTATATTTGATGTGTTTTGATGTATTTAAGAATGTCTTCTATTCTCATGACACCAAGCTGGTTGTTTCAATCTATTTTGTCGATCAAATCTTACCGACCAACAATTTTAAACATGACATGACTAGACCGTAAAATTTATGATTTGGTTCATTGGTGAACCGAAATAAGAGTGTTACAGCTTACGCCTACACATTCTCTACATTACACTAGCCACGGGACTCGAGTGGCAAAAGGAACGATTAAGTTAGTGCCACAAATTTTAGAAATATGTTGCGTTATGTAGTACCCTAATACACTGATTTACCTCAGGGTTTGAAGGAGTACTAGTGCGTTCCATATATATCCCCATACCGTTCACTCTCTTATTTGTTAAATCCATAAAAATACATGTACTTATATAATAGGTTTAGGGAAGCGTCTTGTATCATATATTTCTATAGTTTCAATTTGAAAACCAACAAGGGATCTCATCCTTGTTGTTTTATTAAATATGTGTGGAAAACATGATTAAATGGCCTAACATCAGAAGATCCAAAAAACACCACCAATGCTGTCGCACGTCTAAAATACAGTTAAAGTCAACGCGCAAGGAGTCAAGCAAAGATCAAGCAAAGGGAGAGCCCCATGGACCTGTGGTCCAAACTCATAGCACATTGACACATCTACGACGTGCTCTGAATCCATAACCTACATCGAAACACACCGCTAAGTAAAATACCGATGTCTCTATAGGATACATGCTCGTGGTGTGTGCTCATATAATGAATGCATCATAATTAAGAAGGCAATGGTAAGAAACCTATAACTAAACATATGGCACACAAATTGAGATATAATAAAAATAAATAACAAATAAATTAAAAGCAATGAAATTCATAGATAATTAGATAAACAATAAATAAAAGAATATAAATAGTAATCTAGTTATAAAATAATAATATAATTATACTATATTAAAATACTGGTAAACACAATTAAATATCAACATGTACTCGTGCAGTAAACATATCAATAAATATATACATAATAATTCAATATATAAACAAATAGTTAATACTGATTAATCATTACTATTTATAATATCATAGTCATACAATACAAGAAAATTAATAAATAATATTAATTAATTGTAAAGAATATTAATATAAATATCGAATATAAAAATATATGACTAAATACGTACAAATAATAATAGGACCTCGAAAATAATTAACAATCAATTAATTAATTAAATTAAATAAGGTAAGCATGAACAAAAATAATACCTATGAATAAATACATTATCAATAACAATAACTAGTCACATAATCATTCATCCTATTCAACAAATATATAAATAAAAAGAAATAAATAATTAAATAAACAAAATAATTAATAAATAAAAAAAGATACTCATAACATCCAAACATGCTAAATAATTTGAATATGCTTCAAAACTATTATAAGGGTTCTTGAATTACAAAAAAACAGTCGAAAAACGGCAGAAAATGAGTTGAACAGGACCGAGTCAAATGAGTTGAACCAACTCAATTCCAGGTTGACTGGGCAGACATGCACTAGAGTGATGGACATGAACACGAGCTTGGATCGGCGGATTCAAACTGGTGAGCTGGTGAACATATTGGGTAGGCAGGCGCGAATGCGGGCAGTCGGATGTCGGACACTATGTAGGAAACAACCCAAACGAGGGGGCGGGGGTGGCAGGTGATCTAGCCACTAGCTAGATTGCAGCGCGGTTGGGGTCATCACTGGTCGGGATCGACAAGGGGGTGTCATGGTGAAGGTGTTGGTGGTGACGATCAAAGGAGTCTAACCACTAGCTGGCCAAAAAATAGTTGGGAAGTGGTGGGTGTGACGAGGCTAGCGGCAGCGGTCACGGCCACGTCGGTGGTCATGGGTTGTCTCAAAAAATAGATTTGAGCTAGATGAAGCTGCGTGGGCGGTTGTATCGATCGTAGGCGGCCTGTAGGAGCAGTAAAATGACCCAAAATGTGGCGTCGAGGGTGATGAACAATGATAAAAAAATTCAGTCACCAATGGCGACTGCAGCGGTGCCGATGGTGACGGTGCGTGCAGATCAATAGCCAGTTGTGAAGTGGTCATGACCGTACCAATCCAGTGGCTAGAGGAGGGCCGGGGTCTCACTGGCAATGAGCCAAAGTGGTGGCGGCATCATGACGGACAACTTTGCATTCATGGAAAATCTATGCAAAAATAACATGGGTAAGCCATGGCTGACGTACACTACTCAGATCTTGCCTTGTGGCACAATCTAAACGTCCGACAACACATAGCTGAGTGGGGCCCACCAATGGGTATATGCAATATACATATGAATGGAAAGCTCGGATTGAGGCCTTCCAAAGTCAAAACTAATTTGAGTCGGAAAAGTGATTCTATAGGAAGGAATCGAGGCAAGAAGGATAAATGTGCCTCGAACCCTAAACTCAATCAAGCTAAGCCCATAGGGGCTCAATCTGGTGATCCAAAATCCTATGTTGAATGCAAATGATATACCTTAAAAATCTCAAACAGAAAGACCTAGATCTAGGCTTAAAGCCCTTGCTAACTCATACAAATAGTCTGTATAGCTCATGTAACACCCAGATTTTATTTCACTTAAGAACCGAATTAGAAATGTTGCAATCCAGTTGAGTCAAGTTCAAAGTTGTTGGTCGGTATGACTCAATCGATAAAATACATCGAAACATCCTTCTTTGTGTTATGATAATGGAATACACCGTTAAATACAAGTCAAAACACATCAAACATAAATAAAAGTAACAAAAGTAAATAAGTACACTGAGCTCGAGTGTGTGTAGTGTTTATATGCCCTCTCACCAAATTCGACTCAAGATTGGAAGACCTACATATATTATATGAAAAATGTCAGTAACAAATGCTATGGGTCCAAAAATAACTAATAAAAACTCGTAAATAGGTATTCCATTACCCACGAAAACTTATGAAACGTCAAGATTGCCTCACACTGGGCGATAAGCAAACATACTTAAGCAAGTGTCAGCTCGTATGCACGGATTATAATCATATTCATACAAACCATGCTTACGCTTTCACATCTTCCATATCACCTACCATGGTACTCGAGTGGGAAAAGGAAGAGTGAAGTTAGTGCCACATATTCCAAAAATGTGATGCATTACGTAGTACCCTCATATAGTGCACTACCTTAGGGTTTGAAAGAGTACTAGTGCAGTCCATATATATCTCCGTACCACTCATTCTCTAATTCATGAAATTCGTAAAAATACACGTATTTATATAAGAGGCTTAGGGAAGAAGCTTGTATCATGCATTTCTAGAGTTTTAGTTCAAAAACTAACAAGAGATCTCATATTTGTAGATTTATTAAACATGTGTAGAAAACAAAGCTAAATGACCCGACATTGCAGGGATACAATAAAATGTCGCCGATGCCGCCCTACGTATAAAACAAGATTAAACTCGACATGCAAGGAGTCAAGCTGAGAGGGATAGTTCAAGAGACTTGTGGTCCGACCTTCTACTTAAGTAAAATACTAGCATCTCTATATGATGCATACTCGTGGTGTGTACTCATATCATCAACACATTATAATAAACAAAACAGTTCTAATACGCCTACAAGTAAATACAATCATAGATAATTAGGTAAATAATAAATACATATACATAAATAATACTCCAATAAGAAAATAATAAACTAATATACTATATAAATATAGAGTTAAACATGCGTGAATATCATATATAGTCATGTTAGTAAACATAAAAAAAAATTAAATAAATAGATAATTAATTACATAAATAAATAGATAAATAAATAAATAACAGACTAATATTATTTAATTATAAAGAATATTAATAAAGTAAACGCATTTTTACGGATTTCACGAATAAGATAGTGAGTGGTATGGAGTTATGTATGAAGCACACCAGTACACCTTTAAACATTGAGGTAGTGTGGAGTATGAGCATACTGTATAACGCGACAAATTTTTAAATTTGTCGCACTAACTTACTTGTTCCTTTTTCCACTTGAGTATCGTGGCGGGTGTAATATGGAAAGTGTGAGGGATGTGTATAAATATAAATATTAGCTATGTATGTGCGCCGACATTTGTTTAAGTATGTTTGCATACTGCCGGCTTAGGTGCATGTATCAGATGGCTTAGTGGCGTTGGTGGTGGGGGCCCTGCGATATGTGGTCTATTTTAGACTATGTATTTTGTGGACTACCATATGACGAGCATATGCCCTAACTATGTGAACTTTGTGCAATTTGGATGTATGTCATGATGGTTGTGCTAGCAAGTTTTGTCTTTATATTATTATATATTACTGCAAAGTTATAATACTTTGGGGCAAGGCTACCCATCGTCTGAAAGGTATACAAGCCCCAAGTTCTTGGAACATGACAAGGAGCTAATTCAGGTACACGAAACGTCTTTGGCTATATCTGTTTGTATGCTAGAGTAGTGTCAGTGGAGGAGCTTAAGGTTCACACCACTTACACACGTGAAGTCCAAGTATTAGGGTTTGATGCCCCGATACTCGATGATGTTGTGTAATTCTCTGACGCTTTTGTTATTGTTCAATTAGGGTATGTGGAACAGGTAAACATGACCCTTGTTTAAATACTCGCATCATCTTGATGTAAGAGAAGACCCTAAGCCAATCACTTGAACTAAGTAATATGAATATGACATACACAACAAAATGTAAATTCCAAACTCTAGCAAGGTTGGGCTTCTTTTATAGTTGGGAGTGATCATCACATTTTTAAAGTCACCGCTCATAGTCGTAGGGGTGGTTCTACCTCTATTATAAGAATCTTTTAAGCCTAAGATCCGCCTTTGTAGTACAACCTTTGCATGCATTCTTTGAAAACCAAACCCGGTGTCCATCTTAAGCCTCCAGGGAGGGTTGAGATCCACTTCCATAAACGCTGTACGCAATAGCCCAATGAGTAGCTTCCAAATTATAATATCACGATTCGGTCTATCCCTTCTAGCCAAATTGGGGTGTTAAAATTTAATTTCATAACGTTTCCATTTCATATGATTTCAAGCCGACCAAATGAACCCCTATGCTCTTAAAAAAAATAGACTATGTTCGAAATAAAAAATTATAAACAAAGTTTGATCAAATTTCAATTTAAAAGGGGGCATAATTGTTACTATATTCGCTACAATCTTTTATATATCATAACAAAGATAATATGATATCTGTACCACCCCAGTTTCATTTCACCTAATAACCGTATCAAAAATGTTACAAATGAGTCGAGTCATATTAAAAGTTGTTGATCATAAAACTCGATCGACAAAATGGATCGAAACAACCCGCTTGGTGTCATGAGAATGGAAGACAATGTTAAATATTTGTTAAAACACATCAAATATAAATAAAAGTAAGAAAGAAAATAACTACCCTAAGCTCAAGTGTGTGTAGCATTTATCTATCCTCCTACAAATGTCGATTAAGGATTGCAAGACCTACATATATAATATGAACAACATCTGTAACTTGTGTCATTGGTCAAAAAAAGTACTAGTACAAACTGGCAATAGGTATTCCATTACCCACAAAAATATAAATAACTTCCGAATTGCCTCACACTAGGCGGTAAGCAAACATAATCAAATAAGTGCAGGCGCGCATGCATGTCAAATATTCATATTCAAACATATAGCGCTTACACTCACATTCTCCATATTACACTTGCCACCATACTCAAGTGGCATAAGGAACATTTAAGTTCATGTCACAAATTTTGGATATATGTTGCGTTATGCAATACCCTTATAGATCGCACTACCTCAGGGTTAGAAGGAGAACTAGTGTGTTCTGTACATATCTGCATATCATTCACTCTCTTAATCGTGATGGTCAATTTTGGTTCACCTAAGAACCGGATTAAAAATGTTACGATCGAGTGGAGTCATGTTTAAAGTTGTCAATAGGTATGACTCGATCGATAAAATAGATCGAAACAACTCTCTTGGTGTCATGAGAATAGAAGACATTATTAAATAAGCATTAAAACACATCAAATATAAGAAAAAGTAGGAAAAGAAATAAATGCGCTAAGGTCCAGTGTGTGTAGCGGTTCTTTGTCCTTCCACCAAAATCGACTCAATATTTGCAATACCTACATATATTTTATGAAAACCATCAATAACGAATGTTACTGGTTGGAAAAATAACTAATACAAACTGACCTACGGGTATTCCATTACGCACGAAAACTTATGAAACTTTAAGATTTCCCTCACACTAGGCTGTAAGTAAACATACTTAAGCAAGTGTCGGCTCTCATGAGCGGCTCATAATCATATTCATACATACAACACTTACGCCCTCACATCTTTTATATCACCCGCCACGGTACTCGAGTGGCAAAAGGAATAGTTAAGTTAGTGCCACCCATTATGGAAATGCACTGCAGTAGACAGTACCATCATATATCACACTGCCTCATGGTTTGAAGGAGTATTAATGTGATTCATGCATAAATCCATACCGCTCACTCCCTTATTCGTGAAGTCCATAAAAAAATGCGTACTTATATAATATGCGAATGAAAGAGGCTTATATCATAAATTTCTGGAGCTTAAGTTTGAAAACAAATAAGGGGTCTCATTCTTGTAGTTTTATTAAACATGTGTAGAAAATATAGCTAACTGGCCTAACATTGGGGGGATCCAATAAAACCTCGCCAATGCCGTCATACGTATGAAAAACTATCAAACTCTACATGCAAGGAGCCAAGCAGAGATAGAGAGTCCTACGGACCTATGGTCCAAGCTCCAAGTGTATCAGCACATCTATGGCAAGCTCAGACTTCGAAACCTACATCCCACTACTAAGTAAAATACTAACATCTCTAATATAATGCATGCTCGTGGTGTGTGCTCAGATTATCAATATATCCTAATAAAGAAAATAATCCTAACAAACTTATAACTAAACATTCGGCATGCAAATAAAGGCATAATAATAATGAATAAACAAATAAATATGCACATAGATAATGACGTAAATAATAAATACATGAACATAAATAATACCATAATTATAAAATAATATTATAATTACACTATATAATTATACAGCCAAACACGAGCAAATATCGTATATACACATACTAGTAAACACATAAACAATTTAATAATGAAATAATAATAAATATTTAATATTCATTAACATGAATAATAATAATATCATAGTTATACAATACAAGAATAAATAATTAAATACAAATAAATAATCACCACACACATATATATATACATATTAATAAACATAAATAAGATTAATAGTAATAAGTAAATATGCTGATAATAATAATAAGTAATAGTATAAACATGCATTATAATCAATAAATACATGAATAATAAGAAAGGAATAATAATAAAAAATAAATAAATGATAAAATAATAAATAAACAAAAGCAATCATAACATTCAAACATGCTAAATCTTGTGAACATGCTTATAAACTAATATAGAAGTTATTGAATTACCAAAAACGATCGAGAAACAACCGAAACGAGCTAAATCGAAACGAACTAAGCTGAACCAAAAAGAACTGAATGGGCTAAACCAACCCAGTCTGGGTTAACTGGAAAATAGTATGGGTTAGCTAGGCTGATGGACATGGACATGGACATGACCTGGCGGACTTAGGCATGACCAGGTGGATGCGGTTGCGGGTAGGTGGACCGCGAAATGGGCAAACGGGTAAACATGGGGGTGGCAGTGCCTATCACCGGAGAACACCGATGGCGGCACAGTGGAGGTTGCCGTCAGTCACGTTTGAAAGAGGGGAGGATGGGAAACCTCATGGTGGTGGCGATCGGAGGAGGCCGACCACTGGCTGCCTAGAAATCGATCGGAAAGGGCGGCATCGCCGCCTTGTACGGTTACGATGGCAATGGCAATCGCTGCCATGACGGAGGTTAGTGTAGGGGTGGTTCGATCTACTGGTGGTGGCTCACTGGTGCCGAAAGTTGGCCCGAACGGGTGGTGGTAGTGGTGAAAACAAAAACCAAAATTGTCATCTTCGGCGACAACTGCAGGGGCTCCGGTGGTGATTGTGGGTATGGACTGAAAACCAGCTAGGAGGTGGTCAGGGTCATACCAATACGATGGCCAGGGACGAGGCAGAGAGTCACCAGTGATGAGCCGAAGGGCCGGTATCGGAATAGTTGAAAATTTCAAATCATGGAAACTATCGAAATCAATCGGTGAAGATAAAGCTGAGTGGATGGCTCAGATATTGCCACATGGCACAATCTTGACATCCAACAACTTGTGGCCTAGTAGGGCCCACATGTGGTTACATTTAACATACATATGGATGAAAAGCTAGGATCGAGACCGTCAAAAGTCCAAACTGACTCGAGTCATAAAATTGACTCTATAGGCAGGAATCGTGGCTAGAAAGTTTAATGGGCCTCAAACCCTAAACTAAATCAAGTTGGGCCCATAAGGGCACAATCGAATGATCTAAAATTCCTATGCTACATGCAAATGAAATACGCAAAAAATCTCCAAACGGATACTAAACGCTGCAACAGCCTAGATCTAGGATTAAAATCCTGGCAAACATATACAAACAAATCTATAAACCGCACTATACACTAATAACTCATGATCTTATCATCTGTATGTCGGTCATACTCAGCCACTATAACATGCTTAGATGGCCAACTAGGCCCATACTCATAATCTGAAAACTAGTCTGGCTTGAGCTCGCTCGAACGGACTCGAGATTGCCCAGACTAGACAAAACTAAAATCGGGTAAAACCTAAGCTAAAACTGGGGTTTTACACATGAAATCCATAAAAATGAGCGTACTTATATAATATGTTTAGGGAAGAGGTTTGCATTATATACTTCTAAAGCTTCAGTTCGGAAACCAACAAGGGATCTCATCTATGAAATTTTATTAAACATGTGTAGAAAACACCGCTAAATGGCTCAACATTGAAAGGCTCTGATAAAACACTACTGATGTCGTTCTATGTCTAAAACACATTTAAACTCGACACGTAGGGAGTCAAACAGAGATTGAGCAATGGGAGACTCTTACAGACCTGTGGTCCAAGCTCCAAGCACATCGACACATCTACGGTGAGTTTGGACACCGTAACTTACTTTGAAACATAATACAAATTAAAATACTAATGTCTATATAACATGCACTCTCGCTGTGCGTGATAATATCATCAATACATCCTAATAAACAATACAATGCTAACAAACTTATAACTAAAGATGTGGCATGCAAATCGAGACATGATAATAACAAATAAATAAACAAGGAAGTACACTCATACATAATTAGAAAAATAACAAGTACATGAAAACAAATAATACTATAATCGTAAAATAATAATATAATTATGCTATATAAATCCACTGGTAAACACGAGTAGATATTATATGTACTTGTGTTAGTAAACATATAAATAATTAAATAATTATTAAATAAATAAATAAAATAATTTAATACATTAAAAATAAAACAAATAATTAATACTCATTAATCGTGAATAATAATAATAATATCATAGTTACCAAAATACATAATTAAATATAAATAACTAATCACATATACTTGTACAAACAAATAGATAAATATATAAATAGAAGTAAGCAATTGAAAATAAGGCTAATATTAACAAGTAAATATATCATTATTAATAATAAATAATAAATAAAAAATGACTAATATTAATTTATCAAGAAGAATATTAATATATATATATCAAATATACTAACATGCAACTAAATACGTGTAAATAATAACATGAGTAGGATCTCCACCAGTTAGGACCGACATAGGGCATCAAGGTGGAGGTGCTAGTGGTGACATTCAGCGGAGTCTGGCCGCATTCAACTAAGGTCGCAACGGGTGTGGCAACATCGTTGACAGCGATCACACCTGGTGCGTTGATCATGGGTGGTCTCAAAATAGAGATCTCAGCAAGATGAAATTGTGTAGGTGGTTCGATATGCAAGACATAGCTCATAGGCAATGGTAAATGACCTGAAATGGTGGCGGCGGTGGCAGTGGAAATTGGCATCAAAACTCAGTTGCCGCCAGCGACTGTGGCGGTGCCGGAGGTCATGACTGGTATGAATGGAAATCCGGCCATGAGGTGGTCATGGGGGTGCCGGGGGCAAGGCAGGGACTCGTTGGCAGCGAGCCAAATTGGTGGCAGCGCTAAGGGTGTAAATCATCCAAAATCATGGGATGGCCGGTGGAAATCAATTGTAGAATGCTAGGGCTGACATGGACGGCAATGATCTTGCATGCGGCACGATCTGAATATGCGACAACTCATCGTCTAATGCGACCCACCTATGGGTATATGCAACATACATATGGATGGAAAGCTCAGATTGATACCATCCAAAGTAAAAACTAAGTCGAGCCCTAAAAGTGACTTTATATGCAGAAATCGAGGTAAGAAAGATAAATAGGCCTCAAACCCTAAACTAGATCAAATTGGGCCCACAAGGGCACACTCTGGTGACCCAAAATACCTATGATGCATGAAAATGAGATACCCTAATAATCCCAAATAGATAGTAAACAGTGCAACGACCTAGATCTAGGCCTAAAAACCAAGCTAATACTAAAAAAATATTTGTATACTTCATGTATACACTGATAAATCATCCTCTAGTGTATCATAACTGGAACAATCATCTTCATGTTGAGTATAATAAGTATCAATAACATGCTCATACGGGATATAGGCCCAATACTCATTCTCTTAAAATTAGTCTCATTCGAGCACTCTCAAACTGACTCGAGACTAGCTTGTATTGGGAAAACTACAAATGGGGAAAATTCTAACCCGAAGCTGGGTTTTCCAACCTCTCCTATTCATAAAAATTTTGTCCTCGGAATTTCTCACATGAACTATGATCAAAAGAGACAACTGAAGATGTTATTGAGCTGGCAAAACTAAAAGTGTTGAGCTATAACTTGGAGGGTAGCTCTCTCTTAAAGGCAAGCTACATAAGGCCCAAACAGATCAACATGAAGCAGGAACACTAAACAGTGACAAAGATCACTAGCTCCTTGCTATTTTGGCTGGACAGGACCACATATGGTCGAATCATCTAGCTAAACATGCCATATATGCTGGAATCATCTGCATAGACTGACCATACATGATCGAATAATCTCGCTAGACTAGCTCTTAGGGTCATTGCCAATTGTGGGGATAGAGATGCAATAACCATGACGGGAAAAACCTTGTTTCACCCCTAAGGGCATACTGGGTGGTCAAGCACATACTCTAAAGTACTATACAGTACTTATGTAGGCTACATAAGAAGAAAACTATGTCAGCATGAGGTATGCAGCCTAACATCTACCCAAGTCTCCCTGATCCTTATCAATGTAATAGGTCAACTACGTGTACCCCCAAGGCACTATACTCCATGTGGTACAACAATACTAGGTTGTTCTGTGAGTCCTACTAGCATATGGTGGACTCTAGTATGTCAAACACTCAGGTGTTCCTGTAAGATGAACTGAACCGCTCACTAGGGCCTAGCTAACTCAGTCCCAAGTCAAATATCTCACTCTGTTCCATAATGGAAAAAGGATGGCTGCTATGACCCTACTATGTGCTATTCTCTCGTAACTATCTATACAACCACTAATTGCTGTTGAAGGGGGCTCTTTGGGATGGAATGACAGCGAGAACACCTGCACATGTTTAGCCTATCTCAAGGAGTATGAAAACATACTTTGCATGGAATGATGGAGTTTGCATCTGGTCTATAGGAGATGCATTAGTCAATGTTCGATCATCTCAACCATCTGGAAAGCAGATAGTAGGACTAATATATCAAAGATGGTACGTGTAAAAATACTCGACTTTGTCTGGTGTCTATGCCTCACATGGAAAGAGAATAGATCTCTAGTGAAAAAATGGCTATACCACTCTATGACCCAAACTAGTATGTGTCTCATTCTCATGTGGTCTAATATCAGGTCTACTGGAAGAGCACACCATATGAGAAAATCTTACTAGGTATGTACATCACTCCATTTGTGGTGGCCTGCCTATGGAACATAGGGGTAGGATCCACAGACATATCTCTATGATCATCATGATTGGACTCCACCATAGGTGGCTTGCCTATGGAACAACCAAAGAATGACGAATCTAAGAGATGACTCCTAAGTGACTCTAGTTCAATCAACAAAAAGTAAACACGTGTTTCTCAAAACTATAATAGTCATGCACTTCTCAACGGATGGGGTTTAAATGACATAAAGAACCACTATCTCGCCTTGAATCTATGGGGACTCATAGTGAGGTTTGACATGTGACTCATCTGTTCTTTAGTGGTGTGTGACCTGCAGTCCCGTACCTATTTATAGTACTAATCTCAACTCACATGACAACTACCGTTGTGGTAGACTCTTATGCAAAGCTGTTAGTTAAAATGAGCATACATTGGGGTACCTCTATTTGGTCTGTGTGGTCTGGTCTCACTGAAGTCTTTGTCTGCATGGCTTCGAAGATGGGGTGAACTTGTCTCCTCGAAACTAGTCTGCCATCGGCTACTTGCACTGTAAGCCCTAAATAGTAGTACGAAGGTACCTCCCATACTTGTGGCAAAGGCTAAATCATATGTCTCAAGGTAAGGACTTAATCTTGCTGGTGAAACACAACAAAAACACTGTCTCCCTAATGGACACTTCCTCACTAAACCCATCATGTATGCCAAAATTATAATACGAGTCAAACTCCTCTCGCTGGCTAAGGTCACACTACATGTCTGAGCATCTACTAATCATTTGATCTATATACCCTATCTATAACTGATACATCTGTTGTCATTGTGACTAAACAATCTGACCACTATGGCCATCTCATCTAGAGGCCACAATGCCTTGTTCTCATACTCTATCCATATACATCCATAAAAGACTAACTAACACTATCTGATGATCCTCATAAGATTATCACTAACACTATATTGCAATACAAATCTGACCCAAGGATGTTAGGTCAAGACGATGGTATGCAAGATGGTGAAATCAATCATGTGCCATCACATTAAAATAATTCTAGTGTGCCTAACTTTCCTTTGCTCAAATGATCTTACCGTAGCTATATCTTGTCCTCAATCTCTAACCCAACTATGATCTCAATCCTATGACATGCAGTCTCTATTCAAAGCTAAGAAGATCCTCAAGTAGTTGTCCTCATTCTCGATGATTTCTTGCTTGTATCTGTTGAAGAGTGGACAACAATCATGTTGGAACAAACATACACTAGTGGAAGAGGGGGAGGCGGTCAAGTGTCCATGGGACTATAGATCCACCTTAATACTCATCCTCAACCACAATTATTTCGTGGAAGTGGTCTATCCAAGTCATCTGCCCAAACTCTCATCTATGATTCCAGTGTTCCAAGTGCTTAAGTTGATCTGCTGGCATAATCACATCCTCCATCCACAAGGATTTGTCTGAAGGTCTATGTTGCCCAATGTAGACCTCGGACTATGCCTAATTGATCTATTTAAGGCACTCGATGGTCCATGCTCATGAGTCAAGTAACTGCGTGAGTGTCTCCATACTCCAAGCTCCATACTAGTGTTATCTCTTATGACTCTGTCTCACAATGTACACCATGTCCCAAGGAAGGACTAATGTGGTGACATGTGAAAGATGAACAGATGCTACAAGTGGTTGCTGAAGTTCTAAGCATTCCTGATCACCCTCCAAGTCAACCCGAGCTAACTAAGCATATAGACACCCATAACTCGTCCAAATCTCTTACACGGTAAAAGGAAAGACATGTCTTTGAGCTTATTATGACATTTTAGTGAGTTCCATGTTGGCATCTACTAAATCATGTCTCATATCCATCTCATAATTTCTATTAACACTGACACATGCATTGCTTAGGTCTGACTCAGCAATAATCTGAAATATTGAGAAAATACCAAAGGAAATACCTGACAACTTGGCTAAGGACAACTCCACACACTTGGCACAAAACAAAAGTCTTCCACTTCAATTGACCAAGACATGGCCCTGATAACAATTGTAACATCCAGATTTTGGTTCACCAAATAACCAAACAAGATATGTTACGTTCAAGTCAAGTCAAATTTCATGTTGTTGATAAGTAAGACTCGATCGATAAAAGAGATCGAATAATCCGCTTGGTGTCATAAGAATTGAAGACATTGTTAAATATACGTTAAAATACATCAAATATAAATAAAAGTAAGAAAGAAAATAACTACGCTAAGCTTAAGTGTGTGTTGCGTTTAACTATCCTCCCACCAAAGTTAACATAAGATTGCAAGACCTACATATATAAATGTCATTAACGAGTGTTAATAGTCCGAAAAATAACTAGTACAAACTAGTAAATTGGTATTCCATTTCCCATAAAAACTTAGAAAACTTTAGATCATGAATAAATAGTTAATACTCTTTAAATAGATAAATAAATAAATAAATAAATAAATGGTTAATACTCTTTAATCATGAATAATAATAATATCATACTTATATAGTACAATAATACATAATTAAATACAAATAAATAATGACATACACGCGAATAAACAAATAGATAAATTAATAAATACATTTTTGTAAACATAAATAAGACTAATATTAATAAGTAAATATATCATTATTAATAGTAAATAATAAATAAATAAATGACTAATATTAATTTATCATGAAGAATATTAATGTAAATATCGAATATACGAACATATGACTAAATACGTATAAATAATAATATGAGTAGAAAAAATTAATAGTCAATTAATTAAGATAAACGTGAACAAAAATAATATATATGAATAAATGCATTATCAATGCATAATCATTCATTCTAGTTAACAAATATATATATAACAATAAATAAATAATCATGAATAAATAAATAAATAAATAAAATAATTAATAAGTAAAGAAAAATACTCATAACATCTGAACATATTAAATAATATGAATATGCATCTAAACTAAAATAAGGGTTTTTGAATTACCAAATGGTCCGAAAATGCATGAACCAAGTCAACTAAGCTAATCCGAATTGAGTTGGGTAGAGTCAACTTGGCCTAGGTAAAATAAATTGCCAGGCTGGTCTGGATTGTTGGACATGGCATCGACTCGGATTGGCAGACTCAGGCATGACTAAATAGACGCGACCGCTATAGGCGGACGCGATGCGGGCAAACGGGCCGGAAGGGCTGACAGTGCCCGATGTTGGAAAACACCGACAGCCGCATGATTAGGTTTGCCGCCAATGGTGGTGTTGGTGGTGATGATCAGCAGAGTCTGACTACTAGCTGACCGGAAAACGGCTAGAAAGTGAGCGGAATTGCCACGGGTGCGGCGGTGTCACCAGCTGCGATCGCGCCTCTAGTGGTTGTTGTGGGTGGTCTCCAAATAGAGATCTCAGCAAGATGAAGTTGTATGGGTGGTTGGATTGGCCGGAGGTGGCTCATCGTTGGCAAAAAATCACCCGAAATGGTGGTTGGATTGGCCGGAGGTGGCTCAGCGGCGGCAGAAACCGGTTTCAAAACTCCCACATTGGCAACGACTTTAGCGGCATCGATGGTTGTAAGTGGTCGGAATGGAAAGCCAGCCACACAGTCATGGGGGTGCTGGTCCGGTGGGCGGGGGCGAGGTGGAGAACGTCGGTGGCAAGCCAAAGCTGCGGCGGGGCTAAGGGTGTAAATCATCCCTATGATGGATAAATGAGATACGTTAACAATCCCAAATAGATACTAAATGCTGCAACGGCGTAGATTTTGGCTTAAAAACTTGCCTAGCATATAAAAAAATTAATTGTTTATCTCATGTATACACAGGTGCTCTACTGTATCATAACTAAAACTATTATCTGCATATGAGGCATATTCAGCCTCCGTAATATGCTCATACAGCCATCTAGGCCCTATACTCATTGTTTGAAAATTAGTCTAATTTGAGCTTGTTCGAACCGACTCGAGATTGGCTTAAACAGGGAAAACTACAAGCAAGTAATGGCCTAACCCAAAAGTGGGGTTTAAAATATCCTAAGCATGTATAATCTACTTTGTAATTGATAGAATCTTTAGGACAATATGAAAAATATCCTAAGCAATTTTCTTTCCTTTCTTGGGCGAGTAATACTTGTATCAATATTTGTCATGCACAGTTTGATCTAATATGTATGAATATTTTTTAAATTTCTATATTTTTTATTATAATTTAAAAACTCTGGACTTGGAGTTAATTGGATACACTATAGAGTGGAGTGAGTTGACTCAAGCCAACTCAGAGTCATTTATATCAATCAATTAATCCAACAAGCAAAATGATATATTAAATTAGCAAATATTGTTTACTTTGACACTTGAAATTGATAAATATATAGTTACTGTTACTTTAAATTTAAATGATTAATTTAACTAAATTAAAAGAATAATAATATATCTTGAAAATCTTTTCCTTGTTGTTTCAAAGAAACTTAGGGAGTCTCGGAGAGTCAATCACTGACTCTGTCAATGAAAAGTCATTCATGGAGTTCGATTTTGAAAGTCATACAACAAAATCAACTCGAAGAACATTTAGAATAAAAAATTGGTTTTAAAATTATGGTTTTTATTTTATTACATTTGATTTAATTTATTTAATCATACCTATGGAAGTGAACGTGTGTGCCCTGTTATACTTATTCTTGTTGATGCTACTGTAATTTCTTCTACATACAAAAGTATACTTATTTTTTTCTATTCTTTTCAACATTGAAAATACACGTTTAGCCTACTTTACGTGAATGACATATTAAGACATAAACTGAATTTTTTTTGACAAACCTGTAAATATACTAGTGCTCATATAATAGCTAGATAAGAGTCCTAACAGTTATACTATTTTTATTCCCTTCATTAGTTAGATTTGCACTTCTGTAGTCTTCATAGGTTAAATAGAGCAAGCTAGTGGCTCACGAGGACTTAACACCAATATCGATTCGATTTGGGACTTTCGGTTTATCTGGGCTCGAGCCACCATATATGTTCCTACCTTTAAGCACAACAAAATAAATGATTTCTCTCTACCCCTAAAAAAATCGTAGACAATTGTTTCACCTTTTTCAACACTTTACGACAATTTCTCTACACTTATTAGAATTGTGATGAAAGAATTTAATATTATTCTATGTTTGTAAATAAGCATGCATGTTGTTTTTTTAACTTTTCTTCATACATGCATAAATCCGTGGATAAACTTCTCCCCACCCTATTTTTTGCCACCCAACTTTGCTCCATGGTTTTAAAGTGTATTTTAAGTTTATTGAATAGTGACGAAAACTTACCAATTTACCACGGCAATTATAACTCAACATAAAATATATAAGAGTTTGAGCTGAATTGCCGAGTGCAAATATTAACGTTGGTGTATTTATACGGTAAATAAAATAGACTAATGATATGTTCTAGGAAAGTCATTGACAATTCCAATAAAATATGTGGTAGTTTTACTGTTTTAATGGTACCACTTAATTTTATTACCTACCCTTATAAAAAAAATAATAGCTACCTCAAATCCCAATAATTTATCACAAAGAATCATGGGAAAATATTATTAGCCAGTAAAAAAATTATAATTAGTGACCTAGAAGTCAGACGAATACCATGCATTGAATCATTATCGAAATTACGAAGTTTTCCAAACATAAGGCCCATTTTCGGTGACATAACGCTATACAACTAATTTAATTCCATGGTAGAATGCTAACAAATTGTCACCGGATATAATTGAACAATATAAGAAGGATTGTGTGCTTGATTTACTATCTTGAATATATAGATTTAAATCATGAACAATACAATTGGCCTCAAAATGAAAACTTGATTTACTAATTTACCCTTGACAAAAATGGTGTTTTGGCCTTCACCAACTCTAATGCCGGTGAATGATCCCTTTTATTACACCAATGCAGGAGAATACAATATTATCAATAAAAATAACAAACAAGATCATTAAAATATGATCGAAAAATCATATCCAACTGGTTGGACGAAAGTTTTATTAGAGCTAATACCAAACTCTGCTGCCGCCTTTCTTTGTCATATTGCCAACGACGCCGATAGCTCGTAAACCACTGCTAGCAAAGTTCATTACGACGACGTTTGGGCAGATCCCACTGTTACT
>JAURVB010010625.1:0-30675 GCA_033002965.1 Piper betle
AGCTCGTATTAAATCCTAAAAAATTCATAAAAATTGGGAAAAATCCCGTAAAATCAAACAACACCAAAAAAATTATAATGATATGCTCTAGAACTATCAACCCACCCAAACTGCCCGAACGCGTCCTAACGCGGTAAACGGCCTAATACTAATTCTACGATCCACTATATATAAAAATAAAAAAAATGACTGGCATACTCTCATATATCTGATAACTCATTCTGTTCTGCTGTGTTCATGACGTTATCATTATATACTTGGGTACGCATGACCCTCATAGCTCATACACGCGACTGGCATCGGCTCGGTACACGTGTCCTGAAACTGACTCAACTCTGAAAGATAACGGTCCAACCGACCGGTTCTGAATATAAAACCCTAACTCGAATCGTGGGTTTTACATTGCTAGTCTTCTTATTAGGATATGTTAATTTTCATTAGTAAACTAAAACAAATAATGTGATGTTAATACCCTACCCACCAAGAAAATGACAAACCATTTAATCTAGTATCAACTTTCATATATTTAGACTTGAAATCCTACCATCAAATCAACAAAAGTCAATAATTAACATTTACATTAACAAACTAATATCAATAAAAAACACCAATTGCATATATTGCACAAATAATCCACAACATCAAATTTCACAAAAACAATTATCTACAATTTTATGAACAAATAAACCCTCAACCATAGCATCAAACAATTATAAAATATAAAATATAAAATATAAAATTCTCATTACATCAATTATAGAAAGTAATTTCATCACAATTAAACCAACAACAAGATCAAATAATTAACACGTCCAATTTTTAAAAAACCTAAAATTTTTATACCTAGGTGGTGGCAGAACCAGACCGGCGAGTTGTGAAGGACTATTGACATCAGCAGGGATGTGGTGGTCATCGATGGCAATGGGGGACACGGCCAAGACAGCCAAGATGACCGTTGACTGAGGGTTGTGGAGGGCTGTATGGCGGCAAGATCAATGTGGGGGTCATCGAAAATGGTGGGGGGCAAAGCCAAGGCAAATGGGTGTGGTGGTGAGGTGACGGTGGCAGCGGTCGAGCATTTAGGTCTAATTTGGCAGTTTCAATCCTCCCCCCCCTTTATTAATTGAATCAAACATTTGCAACTACATGCCGATCGTAAACTTAAATATAATTGTAAACGAAAACAATAGCAAGTGCCTTCTGACCGAACGTTGGTTTGTAAAACTCTGAAAAAATAATTAGGTTATTTTATTTAGGATCTTAGAATAAACCATAAATAATATTTAATTAAATTAATTTTTAAGAATTAATATCATAAATTATCAATTATAACCTTTAGAGTACCGATACAATGGTATTTATGAATAATTTTAAATAAGTTTTATTTATTAAATTTTTGGGATTGGGAATCATGAGTGCAATTTAACACTCATTCACTTTAACTCAATAGTCGATTTTTTAAAATTTTTGTTATCACACAAATAGTTGGTGTTTAATATATTTATGTGTAATTATATTCTTTTCTATAAAATTTAATGTAGTGTCTTTTTGAATTCTACACTTATTCTTCTATATAAGGGAGCATTCTGTTCATTGTTAAATAAAATATCAACTTGATGGTTTGTGAGCACATTTGACTCATAAAGGGAAGAATTTAGAGAAGTTTCATTCATATTAAGATCACATGTCATATTTGCAATGCCTCAACAAAATTTCAGGTCCATATAATTACTTGAAATTTTATATAATCCTATTTGGGAGTCTTGGTCGGCCTGAGCCAATATTCGACCACCATGCGCCGAGAGCAACTGGGGTCAAAGAATTAGTTCAATCCGACATAGGGCAGCACCCACCCTTAAAATTATATATTCCTATTTGGGAGTCTTAGTCGGTTTAAGCCCACATTCGACCACCATGCACCGAGCACAATCGGGGTCAAAGAATTTACTCAGTTCGACACGGGGCAGCAGCCTTAAAATTCTTGAAAGATTAAATAACAAGGCGTAGTGGTGCAAGATCTATTTATTTCGCACTTGTGATACCGAGAGGGTGGGTCAATGACAAACATCGGTAACTATAGGCCGAGGGCTACGTAGTGTATGTGCGCATACATGGGATTGTAGCTAGATAGGCGGCTACCCTCCGAGCATAATAAGATTTTGGCATAGGCTTATAATCATTAAAAGATTCAAATTCAGATGTTGAATCATTAAAAGATTCAAATTCAAATATTGTGGAATATATTAACTTGTTTCTTATAATTATATGACTTAGTGTTTTCATCACTAATATGGACTTGCCTCCGCAGGTGTGACCATGGAAAGATGGATAGAGTTAGGACAACTGGAGGATTCTGTTATTTGACTTTTGAATTTTCTTATTTGTTATTATATTTCTAAATTGTTTGCATGGCAGTGGGATTTTAGTTTGGTTCTTGGGGCTTACATTATTCCGAGCATTTGTTATATTAAATTTTATGTCATAGACTTATTAAAAAATCTTCAAAATTAAAAAAAATTAATTTATGAAACACTTAATTTCATATAGTAACACTTAGCTTGTGGCTCATTACACGGTCACTATCACGACTTAGCCCAAAATGTAAACTAATGAGCTAGTCATCTCTTTAAAATTGGTGAGTTAATATAGTCTATTCACACTTATCAACATTAGGTATTAGATGTAAGACTAAGTTGACGGATTTTATAATCCACCTACCTTATGAAATTTTGTCCATAATCCACCCACCTTATAAAATTTTGTCCTCAAAATTCTACACAGAACCAGCCCACCATCCAACAGAGAACTAGCCCATTGCTAGCCCTAGCCCACATCCTTTTGTGGCCTGTAACTATTAGCCTAGTCAACATCCTTAGTCTAGCCCACCATCTAACACGGAACAAGGTTTCTCTTATACTATTTATAAAAACCTTGCTCAAAATTCAAATTAATGGGCTAAATTATTTCTTTAAAAGTGGTTAACTAAAGTTGAAGATATATAGTCCATTCTCACTTATAAATATGATCTTACACCAGTAGGTATTAGATGTGGGACTAAGTTGAGGGATCGCACAATCCACCCACCTTAGGAAATTTTACCCTCGAAAGTCTTACACTTGGCCCATTGCTAGCCCCAATTCAGGTGATTTCTTTAGCCCATGACCAGTAGCCTAGTCAACATTCCTTGTTCAGCCCATCATCTAACATGAAACTAGGTTATTCTGATATTATCTGTAATGACCTAACCCAAAGTGCACACTAATGAGCTTAAGTCATATCTTCAAACTTGGTTAACAACTTTTGAAGATATGACTTAGGCCTATTACATTAAATTTTGGGCTAGGTCATTATAAATTTTACGATCTCTTAACTTAGTCTCACATCTAATACCTAGCAAGGTAAAATCCTATTTACAAGTGGGAATGGACTATAGATCTTCAACTTCGGTTAACCACTTTTGAAGAGACGACTTAGGTCTATTATGTTGCACTTTAGGCCGGGACATTACAAATAGTATCAAAACAACTTGATTCTATATTAGATGGTGGGCTGGACTATGAACGTTAGCTAGACTATCGATCACGGGTCAGAGAAGATCGTGAGATGGGGCTAGCAATGGCCCAATGTAGGAATTTTGAGGACGAAATTTTTTATGGTGGCTGGATTGTGAGATCCCTTAACTTAATCTCACATCTAATACCTATTCGGATAAGATATTCTTTATAAGTAAGAATAGACTATATATCTTCAACTTTGGTTAACCACTTTGAAGAAATGATTTAACTATTCATTTACACCCTGGGCCGAGCTGTTACAGTCACAAATGTGTTATTTAAAATTTTCTATAATGTATTTGCAACAACATTTGTAACCCATCGTGCGGTTTCAAATATTTGAAATTGCGTCCACTTAGTGACTCTTAGTACAATTGTAGATGTAAATTAGTCATTAGCTGCCGCATTCAGCGACCGGTAACTAAATGGATGCTAACAATGGTAAATAGCTTTGAGACCAAAAATATGGTCGCAACCTGGTCACAAAATTTACTCGTTGCAGACCTGTCACTTGCCGGTTTCAATTTACGGTGGCAAAATGGGACCAGAAATTTTTTACTACTGCTAAGAGACAAGAAATTTCTACTACTGCTAAGAGACAAGAAATTTTTTTCATTGCTGGAATATATAAGACATTTCTTACCACAATAGGACCATTTAATGTATTCCAACGCACTTTATGTAATAGGGAGGGAAGAACCATTACCTATCACAATATTATCAGAACCTAAATCTTGTATTCGAGTGAAAATACCTGGATCACTAGATATGTGATGTAGCTCCAGAATCCGGTATCCACTCTTGAAGACAAGTTTCTGTTAATTGCATAGCAGCCAATGCTGTCTGCAAATCATCAACTTGATACCCCTCATTGTATCTTTCCCAACATCTTGATGTTGTTGAAACAAATCTGGCATATAAAGTCAGCAAGTATAGACTTGAATGCAGCTTTAGAACTTGCATTGTCTGGAATGGAAAGAGTGATAGGTTGCATTTTAGCATTCTGTGGCACAGTCAAATTTTTGTGTGGTTATTGTGCAGGCATAAATCCTCTAGTCTTGGATGATAAAACTGGATTTTGTTTGTGCATTTGGAGACCAAAGATTTTGTTTTGCAGATTGAAACCCCTCATTTCCAACTCCAAACTGAGTGAAACTGTTTTGTCCGCTTCCTATGCCCCGAGACTGACCTCGGCCTCCAAATGATGCCAAATAGGTAGACCTATTTCGGCTGACAAAGGCCATCGAAGGTCCAACAAGATTGGCTTCGGGCTTCTTCTGTATGAATCTAACCTCAAATGTAGCCTACTTATTGAGCATTTCGGCATAGGAAGATGAACTGCACATCATTGAGGTAGTAAACATAGCATAATCATTTTCAAGACCATTAAGACGCCAAAATGTCTTGTGCTGATCAGTAAGTGGGCAACCAATAGCATCTATCTCATCACAAATCATTTTATATGCACTCAAATATTCAGAAAGAGAAGCATATGAAGCTCTTTATTGTCCACAATTGTTCTTGAAGTAATAGCTCCCTGTCTTCACCAGATCAAACAACAGATTCATGTAGTGCTTTCCACACTTCAGCAGATGTCATGAGACGAAGTACATAACCAGTTACTTCCTTACTTAGGGTACTAGTTATCCATCCTTTTAGTAGTGTGTCAGATCTCTTGTATGATTGATAGAGAGGGTTTGTAACAACACTAACAGAACCATCATTCAACCAAATAGCCTTTGTTTCTGGAGGATCAGGGATACTTCCATCCAGAAAACCAGTTAAACCATGTGTATCCACCATGTTCATCACTTCCATCTCCCAAAATAAGTAATTTGTAGAATCAAGTTTCATAGTAACACAGTTAGACGCATTGAAATTGGTAGGATGTACACACTTGAAATGGATGGATCCATATCATGTTCTTCCATACCTTGACTTGACCAGACACCATTTGCATTCAAATTCAACTCCGCAGATCAAACTGTTTTGCAAAAGACCAGCAAGTTGTAGACAAAAACTCCGGTAACAGCACTTGAACAAAGGTGAATGCAGATCACTTTTGTCGAAACACTACAAATCAGAAATCAAATAGCCAAAAGATGAGATCAATACTTCTTTTGATTGATCTCGGCATTAGCAGGGTGACCATGAGGTTGATTCAATGAAAAACAATCTCCGGCGACGAGCTCCGGTGAGGATCAATGCCGACAACAAAAAGTTTAAAACAAAGGTCCCCATATGAACAAAATAACAACTAACTTTAACATTGATACATCCAAGTATTTATACAAAGGAGAGTTCAACAAAGTCAAACTCTAGGAGAAGTAATAAATACAAAGATTCCAGATACATTCAATATTCACAACCTTTATATCACGAGAACAATATTCAATTTGAAGCATTCACTTTACTCGTTGACTTAATTTTTACATCAAGAGCACTAACTGAATATAACGTCTAATTATAATTTTTAACTAATATTAACTCATATAAGGTATGAGACCACAAACCTTAATTTCAAATCCTAAACCTTAAACATTAAATTGAGCTACGTGTGGTAAACACTACTAAATTTACTTTATATTTTCTGAATAACTTTTTCCTCTCACTCTTACTGCTTAGTTTGTATTTTATTTTTTTGTAGACAAAAAAGTTTAGCAAACAAGTTAATTTGTTAGATTTATTCGATGCCACGAATCGTCAAAATAAAAGTATAGTTTTAAATATCCTATCGGAGACCACATCCATTTTATAGGATGAATGTAACATAGTCAGTTTAAACCAAGTTAAACCAGATTAATGTGTTATACATGATGTAATAAAATATGAAATTTTATGAAACTAGTGGGAGAATAATTAAAGACATTTATTTTTTTCTATGACACACTTAATTTTTTTTCCTAATATATCGTCATCTTATATTAAACTGATAAACTATTTCACATTTTTAACTTATAATAATAATTTATCTTATGTTATTTCTCAGACAGTCATCCATATTGCATCTTCCCTCTTTTATATACAAAACAAAATATACTGCAGATATATAATAAAATATATTACTTTATTTTAAAATGAATTATTTCAAAAGTTGATTGTTGGGATCAATTATAACTAAATTTATTATAATATAGTTAATAAAAATAAAATACTTATAATAGGAGAAAAAATTTTTAAGAACAATCAATAGCCATTTTGAAATTAAAACTAATTATTTTATGATAATATAGTTAAGAAATATAATTGCTCATAGTTAAGGATTTTTTTAAGGCCAAGAGGCATTTGAAAAGGTATCAAAAAGTTAAAATATATTAAACAAATTGTGATTTGAGCCCTTCTTGGCAAGGAGGGGGGTGGTAGAGGGGAGGCGGCGATGCGAGTGAGAGGGAGGAGGGGTGAGGAGTTTATGTATTTTTTGGATTTGATCTGGGTCGTTCATGTAAATAGAAGGCTCAGATCAAATTGGGTACAAAAATAAAGCATGCATAGTAACTTAAACTACCAAGAAGGCACTGCACTAACATGTACACAAGTGTCTAAGACTAACCTGCTGTTTTTCTTCACATTTTTTTCAAAGCTGTTTTGTTTCACACTCGAACCGTATAATCCCATATTGCTTACAATCTCAAAATATTTGTGTTTTTTACCTGTAAATAAGCATCCCACGTGCAAATCTAGGATCCGTGGGCTTGGCCTATCATTGAAGTAGGTGGTTTCATTAGGGAAAGAGAAAATATAAGAAATAGCTGTCTTAAAATTGTCGGATCATAAATGTCCAAAATATAAATTTTTAGCGGATATAGTTAAATCTCCTATTTTTATTTCATATATAACCAATTCATTTATTTTAAATATATTTAACTCTTAATGTTTATTTTATTGGCATAAATACTCTTAATTTACTTCAAGTTTTCTTAATCCTTTTTTTTACATTCCATATGATCAATGATGTTTAGTTTTTAAAAAACTTTTCTTCAAATTCAAAATATATTGATCAAACATAAGTTTTAATTTCTAATGAAAAATTGGACAATTTCATATTCAAATTTCAAATACCCAAAACATATATATTTTATTTTCTAATAATTTTTTGCAATGGATCAATATTCAAAAAAAAAATCTAAACAATTTATCTTTTGCTTTATAACTCATCAATGACATAGTTTTAATACCTATTCATCATCTATTAGCCAACGTTTTTATTTCTATATCTGAAGTAAATATTATAACTTTTGTTTATTATCTACCATGTTCTTAATGAAAATGAGAATTTTATAGGTATTTTTGCCATTGAATAAAAAATAATGAGGTTTGGTCGTAATTGATAATAAAGTTTTAAAAATGGTTGTGTTATATGAGTTGAAGATTTTGGCTTTTTTAAAGAAAAAGTTGACATGTGAATATATCTATAATATTTTTCCTTAGAAAACATCAAAGGTGCACTAGATTATTGGCCAGTAACTAGTATGGCGGGTTAAAGGTTGGGGGCATATAAGGGGAAAATAACAGAAACAACCTTACATAACTCTTATATATGTTGAGTTAGGTCGATAATTCATGAGTGAAAGGCATAAAAGGTTAATGGTCCATAACTTATAAACCATTCATTTTTATAAATCCCGTTGCGGCAAACCCTTGTGGCCAGAAGCCCGAGCTAGTTTTGCACCCTTAGCTACCGAAAGAAGGGAGGCTAGGTTCACTGATCACCTACTACTCTTCTTCTCATTTTGGCCCGCCCCTCTCGCCTACCAACCCCCATCTCTTTCCCCCATCCCCTCAAAGTCAATGTCCACCAACACTCTGACCTGGTCTGAGTTCTTTTCTACCAAATACTGCCGACTCACTTATTTATATGAAGAAGTTTATCGTGCATGTGTAGAATTTTAAATTTTGTAATGCGCATATTGTACGTTTGACTCTATTTACACTATTCTTTACTTTTCTAGTCTAAGAAACCCAACATCATCGCACCTGCCAACATGCTTCGAATAAGCAATAACAGCTCCCAAATGACACCCTTTGGTTTAATATATACATGGTTGGAGCAATTAAGCAATTATCATTGATTCATTCATACCGCTAACTTGCCGACGAGTTCAAATGACAAAATCTATAGTAAGATCTTGACGTTAATAAATTTGCAAGACCCAGGAATGTGGTATAACGTAGAAGCACTTATTTACTTGAAAATTTTCTTAACTGCTCTTTACAAATTGATAACAACTATATATGATCATTCTATGTGATTAGGTCTTACAACTAACATAAGAGTTTGGACTTATAGCTGTTTTTCAATCTTGCCCATTTAAGATGTCGCACCATGTGCTAATTTTCAAATAAATGAAATATTATTAAATAATGAGATAGATTATAATTATTTGATATTTTAGAGGTAAACTTTTGTTTTAAAGACAGTCTAATTATAGTATATTGAATAAAGATATATACTACAATAGAATTTAATTTCTTTGGTTATATTTTAATTAGTTGAAACTCGTACTCTCCACTAAAGCATATTTTTTTGCTTTCTTTTATTGATAAGAGTATAAAAGTAGATTTAATCGATGATAATCCCTTGCTGCCCGGAAAGTGGGTTCTAGTCACAAAGGCATCTAATCATTGAATTTGGTCATGAGATGAGTTAAACACTTATCCAGATAGTTTCTTCTTTTAAAGAATCGCATAACATAGTTGATTATGACGATATTTGTGAGCAAGGAATAACCCCTCCAAACCAAACTACACTTCCCACGAAACAAAAAGGATGTTGGTACTTTCATTTTTCAAAGCGACCATATGTTGATGGTTTTCTCTTCTTGATGCCTTATAAAGTCAGTTGAGCTTGACTTCTGCGTGAAAAAGAGCGGAGGAAAGCCAATCAAGCAATTGAATGTTGACGTTCAAAAAAACAATTTAATATTGGGTAGCCTTATAGAAGTGGAATAGCTTGGACCCAGAAAATGTTAGCGGGTATATGGAGAGGAGCCAACCAAAGAGGGCCATGAAATTCTGCCGCCAAGTGGGCAAGAAATAACTAAAGAGCATGTTGACGGGTTCCCGTTTTGTTTCCAACCCCCCAACTCCGTGGGAAAACAAAACATATAGCATTTGTGCGAAAATATAATATTTGATGATTGTTCTATACAAAATTAATATTCAACACAAACATATAAGTTTTATATCTAATTGATGAGCTTGCTATGAAAAAAAGTATAAAAGTTTTTTGTTTTGATAATAAGGTAACTTTCGGTAAAGTGCCTTCAATACCTTTTAAGTTAAGGAGCAGTAAGAGGATGGGTTTGGGTCGGGCCATTAAAACAAAAAAAAAAGGATCAAACCACAATTTTTTAAAAAAATAAGATGAGCTTGGGGGAGGCTGCCATACCCGTGGTGTTCCGACCAGATCAGAACTGGGCGTGCAACCACCGGATTCAAGCCGAGCACGGCAGGATCATATAGGCCGGATATGGCCGTCAGTGTGCTGACGGCCAAATCTGACCAATATTGCACCGCGGCATCCTAATGGGTGGGGTGACGGCCAAATCTGACCAATATTGCACGTTGATTATCTTGACCATGCCGCAGGATCCAACCATGGGCTGCAAATTATTTCATTTTGTTTGGTTTGATTTTTTTATTTTTTATAATTCAAATGAACAACATTTTTACTATTAATAAAACATATTCTCTTTTTTCTGATAACAAAAACAATTTTACACCCCATTTATAATAAGGAAAATTTTAAACCTTTTTTTGTAAAAAGGTTCATATTTTTTAATATAATATATATGCATACAGACACCCACCTTCTCCTCCCCCCACCCCAAAAAATGTCCTCCACTAAAGGGCCGAGCCCAATGGCACATGAATGAAATTAGATTTCTAAAAATAAATAGAATTGGAGTGTTTAATTCGGTGTAAGTGTAACTATCTTATCGTTCATGTGTCAAATATATATCTATCTATTTCAATAAATAATTTACTCAAATATTATCAACTTGTTACAGATCAATATAGATTTAATAACAAGCCTTTTTACTCCAAAAATTAAAGTAAAAAATTGAAGTTTTTCCATAATATATTTACAAGTCTTTAACCTCGTCGAGAATTGAAATAAAATTAATCCAAACAATTCTCCACCTCGTATATCCAACTATTTAAACCATCTCTTTTTCGCACATAGTAGGCCACAAATTACTATTTAAAAGGCCCTAATTTGGGCTATTCAGTTACCATGAGGCCCGCTCATATATTAAACTATTCAAATTATCTCTCCCTTGCCAATGTTAAGGGAAACATATTACTACGAGACTTTAAAACATTATAATTCAAGTTATCCATCCGAGTTACCATAAAACCACATAATTATAACTTGATATGATTTGTTAGATATCTTAACTTAAAATTTTTAAGACCAATTTTTATGTCAAATCGTGAGGAGAAATCTGTACTCCAATCTTGTGGATCTCGATTTTCTAAATTATTATATATGCTTTTTATTAATTATTGATGATATGTGCATCTAATTTAGGGCCATGACCTTTACATCAACCTAACTGTGACTTAAGATATTCCATTATTTTTCAATTTAGCCTATCATAAAATAAAAATAAGTACTTAGGTTTTCACATGTTTTGTAACTTATTAAGTGCAAGTAGCCCTAATGACTTCAGGCTTAATTGAACCAATTTTAATTAAGGATAATCCTCAATCCTTAATGATAGCATACAATATACAATTGACAATATAAACATGTATATAAATCCAATGTCCAACACAACTATCATTAATATTCAAGGCACAACCATGAGATTAAAAAATGTTACCTTTCAAATTAATAATTAGTGTTCAAGTTGAATTCCAAGGTAGGAGTTGAATGAAGAGCACGATTTCATATTTGGTGTATACTTGAATATTTACAAAAATATTTATTCCAACAAAATCTGTTCGTCAATCAATTGGCAATAGATAATTGTGTAACTTTTTAAGATTTTGTTTATTAAAAAATCAATCAAGTATATCTTATAGTTTCATTGTATTGTTATAGTTGACGAGGATATTATAAAATCTTTTGTGGAGGTGTTCAAGTGAAGAATGCTAGATTAGTCTAAAGATATAATAATGCATGAAGAATTGAAATCTTCCAATGTTTATTTTCAAAAAAAAGATAGATTACATTTTGTATTTATTAATAATATGAAAAATTAAATTATAACAATTGATACATGATTAATTATTATTTTAATAAAAATAGTGAATATCTATTTAATTTTAACAAAGTTTAAATATTTAAAATTGTAAATAAATGAAAAATCACATTAAGTGGGTATTTTTGTCCCTATATAGCATTACATATATGTAAAAATCTTAAATTAAGTGAGTATTAATGAGTAAAAAAATAATTTGGATGAATAATTGAATTAAATTCATCAATTTTTTAGGATTTAATATTTGTAAAAAAATATAATCTATTGTTTCCTATTAATCAATAATAATAATAATAATAATAATAAGTTTAAATGTAATGTATATTTATGGGTTTAAAAAATTATTATAAGCCAAAATCTTAAACATCATGCTAAAATAAATAAATAAATAAACAAGAAAGAAATAATGAAAGAAAACACTTAAAGGGAAAGGGCTAGCCCTTTTTTGGAGAGGGGGAATGTAATGATCATGAATTAAAATAGAAAAAATATCTAAGATTTTGTAAGTTTAGCATAAAAAATATAAAATGTACAAAATTTTCTTATTTAAGAAATGTTCATAATGTAAATATGTAATGTCAAATTTTTTTACAAAAAAAATGTCTCCTTTTACTTGTATTTTTTTATGAGAAATTGGGGAACATAAAATCTCTAAAGAATGTCATTTAGTATGAAATATGAAGTCTTACATGTATTTTCTAATAAAATATTCTTAAAATAAATAACATTTAGTTAAAAATTTTATATTTCTTACTCATTATTAACCAAACGTGTAATGACCCAACCCAAAGTATAAATTAATGGGTGACATAAGTCATCTTTTTAAAAGTGTTTAACCAAATTGAAGATCTATATTTAATTCCCATTTATAGACAAGATATTATCTTAATAAGTATTATATATGAGATTAAATTATGAGATTTCACAATTTACCTACCTTAAAAAATTTTATTTTCAAAATAATATATTTGGTACGTTCTTAGCCCAACTTAGATGACTTCTTTAGCCCTATCATCTAAAATGAAACAATATTACTCTGATACTTATTTATAACAACCCGACTTAAAGTATAAAATAATAGACCTAAATCATTACTTCAAAGATGATTAACAAAATAGAAAATTTATATTTCATTTTCACTTATAAAAAATATTTTGTCCCAATAAATATTAGATGCGAGACTAAATTTTAAGGATATCATAATAAATGTAAAACTAAGTCGAAAGATCTCATAGTAAATATAAAACTAAGTCGAAGCATCTCACAAATCATAATTTAAAGAAGGAACACTTTGAGTTAAACTGCACTAAAAAAATTATTTATTAAATTGTCAATAATTATGGCCAAGAGATGTCCAGATTATTGGATTCTATTGATGCCCATCTATAGATTTCATGTAACACTAGAATTTAAATTGAGGATAGACTATAAATAATGGTGCTAAATAAACGAGAGAGTTGAGTTGAGCACATGGTTGAACTCGACACAAAAAATTCGAAGAGACTTGACACAAGATTGAGCGAGTTTTAAGCATAGATACTTGAGATCGACTCGAACAATTTTAATACTGTTTGAAATGGACTCGATCTCGAATATACGTGGAGTTGAATCATTTATATAAAGTAGGATAGAGTGGATTTTGTTTTATCAAACTATGTAAAGCTATCCATAGTGAGATAAAAAAAAGAAAATACCATTTATTAAAGAGATATTCTAATTCAAGACTTCCTTTATATTATAAACCAAAACAAGCATCCAACTATTAACTATTAGGCAATTTTTGCTAGTCATGGTTAAAGTAATTTTTATTATCATCATGCAAATAAAATAAAAAATTTATCATAATTAATCCCCAAATTAATATATTAAATCTTATATTATATATTAATGCATTAAATCCAATTTTATATAATATGCCATTTAGATGAGGTTGAGCTCAATAACAAGTTAAGTTTGAATTGATTTCAAATTATAATTAAATTAAATCGAATATATTTTTTTGCTCATAATTAACGTGGAGTTAAATTTAAGGTCGAATTTCAAATCTTGTCCACTCGAATCGAGCGAACGCAAAATACCCACGTAATAAATGGACAGAGGGATGGTGGCCAGATGCTGCTAAAACCGTCACTTCCAAAGTCACCCACCGCCAACATCACTATAATGCTTTTCATTTCTACACTCAAACATTAATCTCTGCTTCCAGTAATCAGATTTGAACAAAAACACCATTGCATACTAAATGGCTGGAAAAAGAGTAAATGAATGGCAATAAAGCTTGTTGTCTACGAAACGATCAATCAAGGAGATTGCACACTCGAGTGTAGCAACAATAAACTATAGTTAAAAAACTCGAGAGGCTATGAAGTGGAGTAGAATCCGATCAATCAAGGCTATGACTAAGATTTATTTTCTTTGACAAATTAAATTAATAAATATATAATTTATGTTATTTTAAAATATTAATTTAATTAAACTAAAATGTAAATAAATTGTTGTTATAACATTTTTTAATGAGAAATTTGAAAAGGCCAGAGAATCAATCATCAAATTTGTTATCAAAAAATTAATTGAGGATTTGACTCAAAAACATGCTGAGGAGTTGACTCCGAGTTCTTAGAGCTAAAAAAAAATTTAAAAACTATATATAAAACTAATTATAATATCAATTATGCAACACCATATAATCTACTCAATTACTACGCAACTATCATACCCTGATATAAAATCAACAACATTCACATTTTTGGCTGTTCATAAATCTTCCAAATGTGGGTGAAGATGACAAATACACAAGTGTAAGCAGACAAACAAGGACTCAAATTGATTACAAGAAAACTTACAGAAAGAAAACCAAAATAATGAATGAGAGTACTTTTGATGAGTAAATATTAAAAAATAGATAGGTCTTCCAGTGAAGAGGGTGAGATCAGGACGTATGGTGGTGGTGGGCAGAGGAAGGTGACCAAGGGGTCATGTCCATGGGGTAGCTACCCAGCACGCGAAGGAAGGAGGTGAACTCCTGGACCTCGGCAAGCGCGTTCTGAGCGCGCACCTCCGCCATGGACGCCTCGAAGTCGACATAGAACATGTACTCGAAGTGCTTGGCGGTGCCGACGTTGGCGTCGTCGACAAGCCGGATCGGGCGGTTGCGGTGCGGCCGGCTCTCGATCTTGGTGAGGCTGATGTTGCGGAAGGCGAAGGCGGAGAGCACCTTGAACAGCACCGACGTGCCCTTGTCGTGGGCGAAGACGATGCTGGTCTTGAACGGCCGATCCGTCCGAGGTATTATCGGCTCCCTCGCCAACATCACGAACCTCGTCAAGTTGTTGCTGTCGTCCTGAATCCCGTCGGCCAGCACCTGCAGGCCGTAGAGCTCGGCGGCGCGGGAACTGGCGATGGCAGCGGTGTCGCGGAGGTTGTTGGCGGCGACGAACTCGGCGGCGCCGGCGGTGTCGTCGACGGCCTCGCGGGCGACGTTGAGGCCCATCTTGGTGAGGGTGAGCTCGCACTGAGAGAGGGCCTGGGGGTGGGAGATGACGCGGGTGAGGTAGTCGTTGCGGACGCCGGGGAGGGCGAGGAGGCAGTGGTGGACAGGGAGCTGGACCTCCCCCACGATGTGGAGGCGGTGGCGGAGGAGCAGGTCGTAGTTGCGGTGGATGGATCCGCCCAGCGAGTTCTCCACCGGCAGCACGGCCCGGTCGGCGATCCACAGCTCCACTGCCTGGAACGCCACCTCGAACTGGTCGCACGGTATCGCCTCGCAGTTCGGGTAGGCCTTCCCCGCCGCCGCCTCGCTGTACGCCCCCGGCACCCCCTGGTAGGCCACCCGCAGCTGCGATCCGTGCATCGGCGCCGGGGACAGGTCGGTGATCGTCAGCGGCTTCGCCCTCGCGTTCTCCTTCGCCGGCACCAAGTCCATGGTGGCCGCCGCCACCGCATGGCCACCGGCAACGCCGCCGTTGCTGCCCCCTCGTCTTCCTGCTGTTGAACTGGGTGGCCATTGATAGAGTGGGCGCTGATGCCGTCATTTTCTTGTAATTTGGTCTTCTCGACCTTGGAGGCCAGGATGGCGCACGAGGACTGCCAGTCCGCCCGATTGGATCAAGGGAATAGGAATCTTGCCGGAAATTGCAATTAATAAATCCCCGCCCCGCGGGTCGCCGGCACCGGAGCAGCTCGGAGATGGATATGTGAGTAGAGGAGATAGACTGCATAGCTGTTGCCGCCGCCGCCATAGATACGTATACTTATGATAAAAAATGGAAAAGAGAAGAAAGAAATGGAAAAGCTAAAGAAGAGGGAAGCTTGGTCGAGTAAGAGAAAGAAACGCCCAAGCTGGAGGATGGTGCAGGAGGAGAAGCGGTTATATATATGAAGAAGACGGTGGGGTTGGTCAATCACGCACCAACCATCCTTCCCTTTCAGGCATGAGCCAAGTCGTCTTACTCCTCTCCTCTCCTTCTCTCTCACGTGTGATGGGAGTCTTTTCTCTCGTGTTTGGCCATTTCACGGTCTACTTTTGTGGCTTTGCAGTAACTCCATTTCCACTTACCACATTGTTTTAAAAGAAAGCAACTTGGGTTATTCTTGATCAAAGTTTTAAAATGCCTTCTATTGACCTTCATACGCCTTCATAATTAATTTACTGAAAAATCAGCAGCCACTTTAAACAAAAGGTTTCTTTTGAATGTTATTTAAACAAAAGGTTTCTTTTGAAAAATCACCGGATTAGATAAGAGGGGAGATGGGAGTTATTTAACAAGTGTTAAAAATACCCGGGGACTTGGGGAACAGACTTTGAATTATTTATATTTTTTTAATTTATCAAACAAAAAATTATATAAAGTTAGCTATGATTCTTGAGATTGATAAATATATAATTTTAATTATTCTTTTACTTCACTCGAACAGCCTATCACAAAATTTCTCATTGCAGACGGGAGAATCAATAAAAGAGTTTGACTTAATAAGATAAGTGTGGAGTAGACTAAGAGAGTTCTTGTAGTCATATAGGAGCTTTTTTAACTTCTATGAAAATACCATTAAAGAATTAGATGTTGCACTATTCACAACTTAGATGTGGATTATATTATATTTTTCATTGGATTCAAAGGTGTTTAGCTCGAGGTCCTGATCTAGCCACTATTAGTAGGGGCGGCCCTTGCCAAATCCGGTGAGAGTGGCTAAATTATTAGCAAAACATGGTCATTAATGTTGGGCCTTTGTGTAAAATCCATGGCTCGAGTTAGGATTTTATAGTCGTTAACTGGTCGGTTCGACCGTGGTCCGAGTCGGTTCAATTTTCAAAATACGTGTGCGGGGCTGAGGTCGACCGTGTGCATATGCTATGAGGGTTCATGTGTACCCAATTATTTGATGATAGCGTCAGATACGCATTAACAAATTGTGTTATCAATAGATATAAGAGCATACAGTTCATGGTTTTGTTTTTTTCATTTTGTAACCATAGAATTAGTTTAGGTCAAATAACGCATTAGGATGCGTTAGATTATATTCGGGTAGGTTGTTAGTTACAAAGCATATCATTTAGATATTGTGGTGTTTGTTTTATTTTATGGGGCATTTTCCAATTTTTTTGATTTTTAAAGATTTATTACTAGTTAGTTATTATTTTTAACTCGAGCTGGTGTTGAGTCAAGTTTTATTTACGAGTTTGCCATCGATCACCCGAAAACTTCTCATCTTCTCCCCCAAACCTCGACACTTCTCTTCTTCAACCACCCCCCCTCTCTCCCCTGGCCGCTGCCCATGTGTTGTCGCCACCCCACCTTTGATTGACGCTGCCCAACCCCGTTGTGCCGTCGCCGTGTCATCCCGACCACCCCTGGCCACCGTCCAGCCATAGCGACGCTGAAATCATCCCACGATTGCGCCACCACTCCCAAAGAGATTTCATTGCCGTCTACGCCATACTGCCACCACCGTGATGCCGACACCCCTCCCCTCGACCTCCCCAACATTTCCCCCCTACCTAGCACCGCCGCTGAGGCCGGCCGTGGGCCCGATCAGAGCGACCAACCTCCCTGACCGAATTTGACACTGCCACCGGTGGTCATTGCCGCTACGGTTGCCCTTGCCATCACCACCATTGGGTCGAGTTCGCCGATATGGTGTTGACCCTTACACCTATTGCCCTACCAGAATAGTCATCAGAAAACCACCAAAGAATTGTTGAAAAACTGCCAGAAAATTGAATTCACTGGATTTCACTAGATCTTCTGCCAAGCTCATCCAGTCGAATCTGATTGAACTTCAGATGCCACAGTGTGTCGAATTCGATCCTCAAACCATGCAAAAAATCCTAACCGTTGGCGATTGCCGACGACACGCGAGGTATAATTTATTTTAATTTAATTATTTAAAAGTAATAATTATTACTACATCATGCTAGGATGCTAGGATTGAATGATTGATGTGCTAGATATTTTTATGTTAATAAAAATATGAACAATTGTGATTGTGTGATATTAAAACGAATGCTAAGGAATTAATTAGGTAGACTAAATAAGTATTGTAATCTAATGCAACGTAGAGTGGGAAAACTTATGATGATCATTATTGATGTGAGTTGATTGATGCATGGGTGATGTGATTATGCTATAGGATGCATGTATGCATCATGAGCGGGCATTTGTATTTAGTTTTGATATATAGGTACGGAGTAGGAACTTGCCGCCTAGGCGCGTGGACTTGCTTGAAGCTTCTACTATGTCCATTAGGACATGCTTCTCAAGTTTTATCGCTCCATGCTATCAGTGATTTGATTTCTAGATCGTCGGATGTGTCGGGTGGATGATTTATCAGACCCCACCTAACACGGGTCATCTAGTCGATTATTTTTCTGAATTAATAACCCTTGAGGATTAGATCTATCGAGTTTGTTTTTGAAAATAAAATCCACCTCAAGTTTCCTTCGGTCCTATTATAATAAATTTCGTCTCAGTCCTATAAATAATTTTTATCGAATTTTCAGTGAGACAAGAGAAGGTAAGTCGACTTGCATGTACCACGAGTGGGTGCACGTGCTAGTCAAAGTGGGCTCTAGATTAGTGAGTAAATTGTTCTTTTCCCGAAGGATCCTGATAACTCCACGTATAAATGCCTCACACCCGAAGGACGTGGAGGTTTACAAGTACTATTAAGTACAACGTGTGTCCGGACTTACGGTTCAAAGAGTACCGAAGGCGCATGCCTGAGAGTATTTGGCCTACGTGCTTAAGGTTAGGATAAATATGAAGGTTCGAAGAGGGCTTAGGACAAGGGTTTCTTGAGAGTGGGATTAGAAAAGTATTGCCAAGAGTGGCACAGTACCAGCTAGATCGGGATGTTATTGAGTCAGTTGCTCAATGGCTCCTCTATAGTTGGCCTTATGAGAGTTCTGAGGAAGATATATGATTGTTTGCTTTCCATGAGAGTTAGCTCTCATATTTAAGTTTGATATTAGTTATTTCCAGACCAGTGACAATCATTGCTGACATTTTTTACTATATATATAGGTGAGGAAGATGAATGGAATATGCCGACCTTGTCGAAGGAGTAGCGGTTGCATTGCACACATATACTTGACGCAGCGTTGACTTTTACGTAAGATGTGATGTGGTCTGAATGATGCTTGAGGATATACATGTTTGTGTATATATGCATGTGTTTTTGGCGCTCATATGCTTTGCTTTAGAAACGTTTTGGAAATAGTTTGGGAAAAGTTCTAAATGTTCAAGAATGATTTGCTATGCTAAGATGAAAATGAACCAAATGTGATGAGCATGATTTGCAGGTGGGGCGAGACCCTTATTGCAACGTGTGTTTACATTTTGAATTTATTGTAATGTAAAATATGATTATTATTATTATTATATATATATGTATATATTATACTGTGTCTTGCTTTAACAAGTCATCCCCTTATTATATATTTTAGGGGAGATTTTGTCCGTTATATTCCAGAATTTTTGCGTGAATTTTGTGTGCTATGTTAATTATATTTTGTGTGACCATCATCATGACATTCACGTAGCATCCTGCTAGGGTTTGCATCTCATTCATACATTATTTGCGCATTAGCGGCGAATTCCATCTTGAGACGTCGAGAGGGTTATGTTATAACCGTTTAGGTTTTTGGGTCGACCAAATTAATTGGTTTACGAGTAGTTCGATCCATTGTAACGGTTCCGGTTCGGGTTGAGAGTGAACCGGATTGGGGTGTTGCACTTTGTACCTCCAAAAAGAACTTATAATGATCAAAGGAGACTTGTAGTAGGTGTCACAAGTCTTTTTTAATCCAAAATTTTGTTCAAAGAATAAGGTTTTCCCATTAATATATATACAAGTTATCAACATCATCCATAATAGGTATGTGATAAACCTAACAATCGTCCCTTCACATATCGGGCGACTACAAAACTATTATTACATCTCATAATCTTCCTTTTATTAGATAGAACCCATATTTTATACCTGATAAATTCTCTTTAAATTATCACGTCGAACCCATGAATAAGACTTACACAATCAACGTAGGAAAACATTAAAGCTCACTAAGTTCTTATCCACCATTGGATATGTTATGCCCCTAAAAGGGACTTGCAACAATCAAAGGAGTTGTACAGTAGGTGTTACAAGTCTCTTTTAATCCAAAAATTAATTAAATGAATAAATTTTTTTCATTAGCTTATATATAAATTAGCAACATCATTCACGACTAATGTGAGATAAACCTAATAATTAATCTGTATTATTTTTAAAAAATTCAAATTGGTAATTCTCCACCTAAACTAACCCAACACTATTGCAAGGATATTTAAATTATTTCGCAAAGAAACACTTCAATCATAAATATCATAGAAATTATCCTTGAATTGTCAATAATTCATTAAATTTCCTCTTTAACTTGAGTTAGTTTTAGAAGAGATGAGATCAAGAAACTGAGATGGTATTTGAACAACAAAATTTCTTCTCATTTTTTTCTTCAAAATATAAGTAGAAGTTTGATGAGAAACTCAAGTTAAGTCAAGATGAAACATTGTAGCCGCGAAGCACAGCATATCCCATCCCAAAATGGTTACAACTATGTTAGATTCAAATCTGAATCAAATTACGATTTAGATCTGTCTAGTATAGATGTTAAAGTTAAAACCAATTTCCCTTTAACACGTAATTTTATTACTCAAAATTTTTGCTAATAACAAGCAACCCTTCTATTGACCGGCAACCGCACATAGCAATTGGTTAACTTTTAAACTCGTAAGGGTTCATTTAATTAATATGAAAATAGTGTAAATCAGAAAAAAAATTTATAAAAAATAAAAATACAATGAAAAAAAATATCATAAAAATTTTAATTTTTTCTTAAATATTTGGATGTTTCCTTACATATCTCGCAAAAAATTTTCTAGATTTTTACTATTTTTTATAAAATAATATTATTTTGTAAAACTTTTTAATAGGCTTATTTTGATCGAAAGTAAAAAAGTAAAAAAATTTGAGACATCGAAATACTAGGAAATTTTTGACCTTTACATTTTATATTTTTTTGTATAATTTCAATACAACCAAATCTATCCTAACAAGCAAACCCATTTAATTAGCCATGTTTCTTTTTTTTTTAACATGAACACATTTAAATGCCCATGTTTAGGCCGACCTACAAATGGCAATTAGAAAACCGAATTGTCTTGTTCCAAAAAAATAATAAGACAAACAAAAATCTGAGTTGCCCGGTTCGAATAAATAGGTTAGCATTAGACAAGAGAGGCGGCTTCAAAAAATTCACCTCATAAAGTAGGGACCACACGCACTGACCAACGTCAGGCGGACAATTGACGGTCTTTTAGTGACAATTTTGTAAGTGTAAGGGGTGTTGCCGTTTCTAGGAATGCGCAGAGGGAGAGGTGGGTGACATTGTACCAACTAGCAACATATAAATCCATGCTTTTGGAGAAAACAAAAACACGTATGTAAATTCATCATGTCAAAATCTATAAAACTCTTCCTTATTTGTCATAACAAAAAAAATTGTATTTTTAGGGCAGATCTAAGTTCGATTAAGCTTAAGGTTCGACTGGAGAAAAGCTTAAGTGGAAGTTCGACTCATATTCAAATGAACCCACGTGGGGCTTGTGTGTGCTTCATTTGCCTCAATTCTAAATTCAATATTTTATATAAAAAGGAAGATTTTAGATCATGGTTGCAAAAATCAAAATCGGAATCGGAATCGGAATCGGTTTTTGAGGGAGTCAGAATCGGAATCGAAATCAGTTTAAATCGAACAAGAATCGGTCTAGTTGAATTGGCCTGAATCGATTTTATACAAAAATTTTAACTTAGTCAAAATTAGTAGGTTATTAGTATAGAATATGTTATTCTGATATAATTTTCATGTTATAATGTGTATTATATTTTATGATATTTTTTCATATTTTTTGATTTTTTTAAAAATTATTTAGAATTAGTTATTATTTTTGACATGATTCGAAGTCGAGTCAACTTTTAATTACAAAAATGCCAATGATGTAATTTTCTATCCCCCATCTCCCCCGTCGCCGCCCTGTACCCTCCCTCGATTGCCGCTGCCCTGTCACCGCCCTCGCCTCCCTGTTGCCCACTCCCCCTTCTCGCCCCTGTCCTGCCCCCCCTCCTCGCCTCCCACCCCGTCGCCCCATCGCCCCCCTCCTTGCCTCCCTACCCCGCCCCACCCCGCACCCCAAAGCCACCCCGATGCCGCCCTGATAGCCCCGTCGTCCCCCCTCACCGCCCCGCCCCGCCCCGCCCCGCCCCGCCACCCCGTAGCCGCCCTCGCTCAGTCCCCTGTCGCCAAGTCGCCTCTCTCACCACTTGCCCTTGCCGCCCCGTCCCCCGCCACCATTGCCACCCTGCCCGGCCCCCTCCCCCAGTCGCCAGTCGCCGCCCTCGCCACCTCCCCGTTGTGGGCAGGAATCGGCAGATTCGAGCCGGTTTCGAAATCGGCCGATTCGAGCCAGTTTCAGAATCGGCTTGAATCAAGTGAAAATTGGCTCAAATCGGCCAATTCACGGACCGATTAGAGCCTAGCCGATTCAGAGGGTTTTTAAATCGGATTGATGCCGATCTGATTTATGCGTCACTGTTTTAGATAATGTATATTAATTTTTTCAAAAAGTTTAATTAAATTTCTTTAAAAAATGACATATTAACAATTTTAAATAAGAATGTGATTTTTAATGGATGCGTATATTATTTTTTAGTAGAATTGTACTAGATTGAGATATCTTGTTTTTTAAAATAATTGTTTTGTGAATTATATACAAACTAAGTTGGCTTAAATTATTTTCAACTTTAAATTAATTTTTAACTCCAAATCAAATAAATAAAATTTGAACTAAATAAAACTAGACTCAATAAAAGAGCATCATCGACTAGCCCCAAGTAATTCTGTGCATATATACTATATTAACTAAATAGTAAGGGCCAGGAAGGTATTGGTTTTGTTTTTTAAGGTGGCTGGTTCAGGTTGACCCACTTTGGATGCACTGTATACGGCTGTTTCCATGGTGGTGAGTATTATTATAGTTAATGTTGTGGAGCGACTTAGTCTTGCGGAGTATGGGGTGGCTAGCGGGCCATGTTTACTGTCACAGACTTAATTCAAGGTAGAATTTTTTGCCTATTTATAAGCGTCTTGTGCGGCATATTTCCCTCCTTTAGAAACACTAGCCTTCCACAAGTCGTGCTCCTCTCGACAATTCCTACAAGAGACAGAAACCAATCCCATTGTCAATACCGCTACCCGCCAACACGCTTGGCACAACACACCTTGCCGACTACCCAAACAGCAGTGCCTCATACTAGGTACTGATCACCAAACAACACACCACAGCACTACGTGCTCGCCAAGTCCTATCGCTTAACGTCTCAACTCACCGGCTACCCACTACCGGCACAAGTACCGCTACCTATTCACGGTACAGCCCCAATCCTGGAATCCTTGGATTGATTCACAGTGCCAAATACCGATGCTGATAAAAACTCAATTATAGGAACTCTATCCCAACCTTTATTTAAATCATGAACAAAGGACACAAGTAATCCCACCCAGACTACTTATCGGCTGTGGACATGCAAACCCCACGCCGAATCTCTCAACCTCGCTTGAGAGACCGTGAGAACACCCTCACTCGGTCCTCACCCTCAACCCTCCAATCGTCCCCTTTGGATCAACTGGTTACATGCAATTTCCTCAACTAGTATATGCAAGGGGTTGATAAGAACGTAAGTTGTGTAATAGCTCGATCCCGGTCGACTTGACCAATCCTACTGCAAGGATCGATTGCAGCCCTTCACCGTCTCCCTACCTTGGTCTCGGTATGCTTCTCTCCATGGAAACCTCAACGCAACCCTTTCCAGCAGTTCTCTCCTCTACCAGATGCTCTCCTTTTTCCCATACAAGATGCCGTCCCTTATATAGAAAACCCTAACTCATGTTCACCAACTCCGGATCAACCCAACTCTTCCCTGTAATCTATCTCCAAAAGATCATCTAAGATTTACCGTGTCCTTATCCCTAGACCTGATCACGTCCAGGATCTTCCCCATGGCTTAGACTTATCTCCAACTTGAGTTTGTTACAACATTGCTCATGCCTGGAATATTAGGATATCCAGATCCTCTCCAGATATGCTCCTGCCCACTTTCCATGAAGCTTCCTCCAAACCATCGGCTGCACCACTAGTTCAATCATCTAGCCTACTGGCTTGACCCTAGCAAATGCGTGGCCACAAGATCAACCTCTTCGACGCTTCCAGTAGTTTCCGGCTCCAAGACTGGCATCCATCTACCGCTGCAAACTCCAGCATCCAATGCCGCCACACATGTCGACACCCAGTGCCGCTGTAAACGTCGGCATTAGATCACCACTTGACATCGCTACCGCCAAGAACCAAATACCGCTCCAAACATCGTTATCTGCATACCGCTACAAGCCTGCACCGTGTGCTCTAGCATGCCGCTATTTTGATCGGCGCGCACCTGCGCACTAGCTCACGCTCGTGCACCAGCGATCACACACTAGAGCCCATGCTGCTATGCCACTCGCCCGTGCTGCAACCCAGTACTGGTATTTTGTTCGGTACTGCCAATTCACTTGATACGCACACTGCACGCTGCCCGGCAAGCTTGTGCTGTTCGGTACGCTGCTCGGTAGCCTGATCAGTCTTCTGCTCGATACGCTCGGTTGCACCCAACCTCACTCTGCAGACATAAACACCGGCCTGCTTGTGACGCCTAGCCCGGGTGCTCAATCACCAGCACCCGACTAACGCTCCATCTCACAAACCAGCACCTTCTTGAGGTTTCTTGGACTCGACCACCACCACATGCCCGATACACCATATACCACTACATGTGCCGATACTCGCTGTCTCCCGACACTTGGCTTGATAGCTATGTGCACCATGGTCCGACTACCTACAACTATAACATGGTTTGTGTATGGTAAGTTGTTTCACCACCTGGATAGCACTGACTATCCATGTTCGGATGCGGGATGACTAGGAACAACCTCCAAACCCTAGCTCCTGGCACATCCTAGACTCAAGGCTGTAACAGCTCTCCCCGACCAATGAGACCCGATGTCCTCATCGTAGGGTTAAGTCCTCCCTCGCGCTCCTGGATTCTGCTCCCACAATCCCACACGCCATTTCTAGTTCATAGCTAGTTTCTTCACTCGACTCTGCCTTCTACTTTTTCCGACAATCCGTTTGCTTATCAGTAACACTACGGCCCACCTGCCTTTGCACCAAAGTTTCCTCCATCACACCCTCACACTGCTGCCGGTCAGCAGACGGAGCTTCCTTCGAATGAGTTCTTCCCAGACTGATCAAATCCGCATGGAATGGATGCCCAAAACTAACCCAGAAAGTAAGATGAAGTCTGTACATCTCCATCTCGAAAATCCTTGTGTACCTCTACACCTGTTGATGCCCTTATGTATGTCGGATCTTCCACCAAATCTGTGGCACGTGCTTCAGCATCAATAACTCAGCTAGTATCTCAGCCACACCGTCGTACAACACTTGCCAACACCCCTCTCCACGTCCTTGTGGAGCAACCCCTCGTGGTGTAAGAGGTTGAAAGACCCTAGCTGAACATCAATGCAAACCAACGCTGGACTGCACCGCACCCAGAAGTTTCAACCGGCTTATTTCACTAGTTGAGATGACATGCCTCACATACTCCTCCCTGAGTATTGCATTCGCCCTCTCAGTGTGCTCCTCAGGCTGAGAGTAATCAATTGTGGACTCCCCTGCAACCAATCTCGTTTTTGTTCCCTTCTCCTCTAGGAACACAGACCTTGTGTTTGATAGGGCCAACTCCCATGACCTTCTTGGTGTAGGTCGAAGTTGCAGCATCTCCTCTTCAGACCTTCCAGCCACCATGTCCTGTGGATACTCCAATTTGGACTTCACAAAAGCTCCCTTACCGGTCTTCTTCCTCGACCAATAATACACTCGCATGTTAAGTGTACGCATCTAGTTTCGACCACAATGCTTCGCCCATTGGGTAATCTGGGACTTATTCTTCTCGAGCCTTTGTCGTGATCTACAGGGAGGAAGGTTTAGCCGACACCTACCTGCATAAATCATTCCATCATCTAGCCAACACCCTTGAACAACCTTCTACTGATTTCGTCAACCCTCAGCTTGTCCACTAGATCCATATCACTAGTCTTTCCCAGGTCTCTGTGAGATCCCTCAATTTAGTCCCACATCTAATACCTACTGGGAGAGGATCTTGTTTATAAGTGAGAATGGACTATAAATCTTTAACTTGGGTTAACCATTTTAAAGAAATGACTTAGGCCCATTACGTTGCACTTTGAACTAGGTGATTACAGATGGTATCAGAGCAACTTGGTTATGTGTTAGATGGTGGGCTGGACTAGGGACATTGGCTAGGCTGCCGGTCACGGGCTAAAAAAGGTCGTGGGCTGGGGTTAGCAACGGGTCAAGACTAGGGACGTTGGCTAGGCTGCCGGTCACGGGCCAGAAAGGTCGTTGGTTGGGGCTAGTAACGGGCCGAGTATAGGCATTTCAGGGATGAAATTTCCCAAGGTGGGTGGATTATAAGATCCCTCAACTTAGTCCCACATCTAATACCTAGTGGGAGAAGATCTTGTTTATAATTAAGAATGCACTATAAATCTTTAACTTGGGTTAACCATTTTAAAGAAATGACTTAGGCCCATTACGTTGCACTTTGAGCCAGATCATTACAAGTGGTATCAGAGCACAGTTTCCCACAAGCTCATATTTTATGACTCAAGTACCTTGTTAAAAAGTCCAGTAATTATCTTTTTCCACTGTGTTATGTTATTAATTAACAAAGTTCTTCGCTAATAAACCTAAGTCAAAAATGAAACAAGAATGTATAAATGAACCATGATGGTTCGATTTTTCAGATGGCAGGCACTTGTAGACAGACTACCCGATCTACCCCATCAAGTCCGAACACAAAGAATGTATTGGCCCAGATCCTAACGGCCATACAAGGACTAGCACAAGCTTCAAAATATACAAATTTTGTGATTCAAAAGATTGTTTAGCGGCTACTGGGAGTGGTAATGGGGAATGGAGCCTCAAACTCAAGAGCATATCCCAGGATCACCCTGGATGGTGGTAAGGGAAGTGCCCAAGGGCGGGCAGGGTTAGCTGACCTGGGCGAATGAGGGGAGCTACCAAACCCAGTGCCACCGGTAGTTCGACAAGTGGCACCACCAGCTATTGAGGACAGTGATCGCTACACTGTGGAAAAGTTTTGGAAGAATGGAGCTGAGGTATTCATTGGAGGGACTGATCCAATGAAGGCCGAAAGTTGGATAGACATTACCGAAAAAGCTTTTAGGGCTCTATCTGTGCCACACTGCCACCAAGTGAGGTTGGAAACATGCATGCTTCAGGAGGAAGCATCTTACTAGTGGAAATCCGTGGAAAACACTACATTCCATCGAAGTGAGATTTCTTCCATCACGTGGGCAGAGTTTGTGGCCGTTTTCAATGGACAATATTTTCCAGAGCCCGTTGTCCAAAAGAAAGCACTAGAGTTAGCCAACCTATCTCAGAAGGATGATTTGGTCTAGGAATATGCCAAGAAATTCTTGCAGTTGGAACGCTTTGCACCTGGGATTCTAGCGTCTGACAAGGCTAGGGCGGATAAATTCTTCTGGGGGTTGACACATGAATTGAGGAGTAGGGTTGCTTTGGCATCAAGGAGCACTCTAACCGAGGTGATCAATGCAGCCACCACTCATGAGTTGGTATTTGAGCATGATCGTTCACAGAAACAAGGGAAGACTACCATGCAACACTAGCATGCCAACCATGGGGGTAGCTCAAATGGGTCTGTAGAACAACAGCAGTAGAACTACCAAGGGAACGTAGATGGAAACCTCAAAAGGAAGTTTGAGGAGATTCTGTATAGACGATGTAAAAATTGCACCAAGATGCATTATGGGCAATGCAACGAGCCCCGTCAGTGCTACAATTGCGGCAGGACGGGACACATGATAAAAGACTGTCGTCAGCCTCTGAAGCAACAATAGGAGCAGCCTGAGATCTTGAAGATATAATTAATCATGCTTATCATCTTGCTGTTATAATATTTTGGGGACGAAATATCTCTAAAATGGAGAGATTGTAAAAACCATGATTTTTATTACAAGACTCGAACCTAAATATTATGAAATAAATATCGATGAACCAATATAGTTGGTTATCAAGTCGACCAGTCATGGTTCGACTCAAGGTCACCTAGAAAATACCTATTCATGAATGGATGATGGGGTGTGAGAATTTAATGAAGGGGCTCGTTGAACCTAGGAAATACCTATGGAAGATGGGGTATGAGAATTTAATGGAGGGAATGGTTGAAGTGTATATATATGTAGGAGGAGGGGATCGTTGAGGGGGAAAAAACTTTTTCCTAGCCATCAAATTCTTCTTGCCTCCTCTCTGTCCCGGGCGACCTCCCCATTTTTGCGTGAGTATTTTGTCCCTCATCTTATTTGCTTCCATTAGGATTCTTGCATGCAAGGTTTGTTGGAGATGCCCTGCTAAGTTGCTAGATCCCTAGCGTCTTATGGATGGGGTTCTTGTCGACTGTTTAGTATGAACTGCTACGAGTCTTTGGGGTCGGGCGTTTGTTGTGGGTGTGCTGCTTTGCTTCATCCTTCGATTGGAAAGAATTGTTGGGATTCTTTGAATTGCTTAGTTGTTTTGATAATGGATATGTCAGAATGGACCTGACAGCCAATAATAGATATGTCAGAATGGACCTGACAGCCAATAATGGACATGTCAGAACGGACCTGACAGCCAATAATGGATATGTCAGAATGGACCTGACAGCCAATAATGGACATGTCAGAATAGACCTGACACCAAAAAATGGGTATGTCAGCATGGACCTGACAGCCAATAATGGACATGTCAGAATAGACATGACAGCCAATAATGACTGATCTCAGAATGACCGAGAGACCACGTAATCTCAAAATGAACTAGGAGACAAACTTTTAATCTCAGAATGACCTGAGAGCCTATAGAACTACATTGAGCTTGATCCCGACATAGGTATGTAGGCTAATCAAGATTGTTTAATTTCAGCTCACTTAAGGAAGAATGAAAGTGTGGTTAGTGGTTCTTTTACGAACTCGGGGTAGGAGAATGGATAATAAATTGGACTTTCTTTTATTTTCTTGTGTTATACATGTGGCTTTAGGAAACGATCCGAGACTATGGAACTATTATTATTATGTCTTGACTAACCATAATTTACTTTGAATGGGTCATACTTATGGTTTTAATAGAAATCATGTAACATTTAAGTAATGCCCGGACCGGTTAGGGCTGGTCGTTACATGGTTGGTTTGGTATAATTTAGAATAACGCCTAGCCAGCTAGGCCCATAATATTGTGAAAAATGGCTGGTCATTACAGGTGGTATCAGAGCAACTTGGTTACGTGTTGATGGTGGGCTGGACTAGGGACATTAGCTAGGCTGCCGGTCACGGGCCAAAAAAGGTCGTGGGCTGGGGTTAGCAATGGGCCAAGACTAGGGACGTTGGCTAGGCTACCGGTCACGGGCCAAAAAGGTAGTTGGCTGGGGCTAGCAACGGGCCGAGTATAGGCATTTCGGGGATGAAATTTCCTAATGTGGGTGGATTGTGAAATCCCTCAACTTAGTCCCACATCTAATACCTACTGGGAGAAAATCTTGTTTATAAGTGAGAATGGACTATAGATCTTTAACTTGTGTAAAGACCCGGAAAAATTTTTTTTTTTATTAGCTGGTTAAGTATGAATTACCCTGTTAAATTGAAAAGTAATTTCTAATCGGACGATTCTAGTTGAATTAGTCGAGTCGAACACATTAATTAAGTGAACCATACCATTTAAGAGGTTGAGTGAAAAGGTTAAGTGAACCGTGCTAATTACCCAATTACCCGGATAAAGGAATTATGGTGAAAGGGTGCTTCCACGAACCCTAGCCGTCATTTATTCTTTATAAAAGGATAAGGGGTCATTGAACCTAGGAAATACCAATGGATGATGGGGTGTGAGAATTTAATTAAGGAGTCGTTGAACCTAGGAAATACCAATGGATGATGGGGTATGAGAATTTAATGGAGGGAATGGTTGAAGTGTATATATATGCAGGAGGAGGGAGTATTTCATCCCTCATCTCCATCCCAGGCGACCTCCCCATTACTGTGTGAGTATTTCATCCCTCATCTCCGTCCCAGGCGACCTCCCCATTACAGTGTGAGTATTTCATCCCTCATCTCTGTCCCATGCGACCTCCCCATTACTGTGTGAGTATTTCATCCCTCATCTCCGTCCCAGGCGACCTCTCCATTA
>JAURVB010010626.1:0-16588 GCA_033002965.1 Piper betle
ATCATTTAACACCATCCCGAATTTGCTCTGATACAGTTGTAAAATCAAGACCTAATTAGTGTAACTAATAGTTTTAGTCATATCTTCAAACATGATGAATCAAGTTGAAGATTTTAAATACATCTGCAATAATATATTGGATTTTAAAAAAGTATTAGATGTGTGATTAACTTAATTTTTGGGAAGATATTATACCATTTGTACGACCCAAACTAAGTGTAAACTGATGTGTCGAGGCGTTTTTTTAAAAGTGCTAATTATAATTGAAGACTACAAACACATTCTCACAATTATATATATATATATATATATATATATATATATATATATATATATATATATCAGATCTTAATTTGGTAGGTATTAAATTCAAGACTCACTAATTGTTTTAGGGATCTTACTGTTTGAATTGACGAATCTGATTTGTGAGGTATTGAGGGAGTTCTACGCCAAGTTTTTGATGAATTTTGATACTTTTATGATCTTTTGGTTATTCGCATATCCACATAGAAGAGAATATTGGACTGATTTGTTATAGTATTCATTAAATTATTTGTTTCCATTGTTTTAAATATATTGATTTATATGTTTTACCACATTTATTTAACTATTTGGTTATATTTATATTTTTTATATGTTGCTTAAATATATTTGATATAAATATATCTTTCTGGTTATTCATGACACTAGCCAACGCATCTTATTTTAGACTGTAATTATGTATTTCAATAGGCGCGTGGACTCTGATGTTGCTTTTGTAATGACTTGACCCAAATGAAAATTGATAAGTCTTATTTTTTAAAAATTGGTTAATTAAAATTGAAGATCACATATACATCTTTATAAATATATTAGATTTTATTCCAATAGATATTTGGTATAAAACTAATTATTTAAAGAGTTATTACATTCTACCTTCCTTAAAGAAATTTTTAGAAAATTTTTTTTCCAATGACTATAATACCATTTATATCTAATTCATGTACAAACTCACAAGTCTAGTCATTTTTTTTTTCAAAAAGTAAGTTAGCCAAAACCCACCATCATAAACACATTTCCACTAATATACTGAATCTTATTTAATAAATACTATATATGAGAATATCTATTGAGAGATTTTATAGTTCGTAGATCACAAATTCTAAGTCCACAAGAATGGCCTTTTATGTGCTTTTCTTTATTAGGACAATCGTGTGGATTTTATTAGATCCCATATGATAGGGCCATTTTATTAGACCCCACATGATTGGATCTCAAAACCTTTTTAGCTACTTAACTACATGGTCATCAAACAAATGGAAACACGTTTATGTATAACCATATATATACCTTGGTTTGCACATGACATGAGAAAGATAAATCAATTCGCCAGTTCGATACTTTCGTGATGCACACAATAATCTTCTTATACATACTAAATGACAAGTGACCATCATACATAATGCATTGGAAATTCGATAAATCAGAAACTCAACTAAATACCAACTACAGTTTCACTAAAACCAAGCAGCAGTACTTCAACACATTCACATATATTAAATCATTCTTCATTGTTCATGACCATCATAGTTTTCCCAACTTCTCATCACCCGAGCTTTGATTTGCTCAAAACTACTTATGTATACAATCAGTATAATTAGTTAAACAGCCAATCACAAGGGTGGTAGAGAGAATTAGAAGATATTAGTTCCCAATAGAGTGCCCTACACCAGGGCTATTGCCAGGAGTTGTTGGTCGAGCTTTGTCAAGATCAACATTATCCGAGTCAACAAGGCCTCTTCTCTGTGTCAAGTCGCCTACATCTCTTTTCGTTTCAACCCCTACTCTTTCCCCATGCATGAGACACTCGAGGCAGCTTTTCTCTTTTGCAATGTACAGACGACGCCCTTCACAGTGTTTGATAGTTACACAAGAAATGAGCAAAAAGATCACACAACACAAGATGAAGCTGTTTCTTCCCATCATATTAAATTAAACAAGAACAAATTAATTAGACAAAAAGAGAACAAGAATGATATATATCAAATTAAGGCTATCTAATTAAGATGCAGAAGTAGAAGAGTAGAAAGGTTTACACAAGTAGATACTAAACATGCTTCCGCATTGAGCGATTCCTTCAATATATATAGGAAACGTAGAGCTATGCTACCACAAGCATATTCTCCCCCATGACTAGGGAGATTCTAAATTGCAGAGATTCCCCATGGGAAAAATAATCTGAGATTCGTACTACGAAATTAGCCAGCTTGACATAGCAAACTTCAAAGCAGATCCAAGTGCTTTGCAGCACAGGTGGTTTAGATTAATTAACATGGCTTCTTATGGGATTCTCCGGCCAGTTGCTCTTTTGTTAACTAAAAAGTTTCGTACTAACAGAGTTTATTGGCAACATGTTCTTTCATATCTTCATAAAAAATGGCAAGTAGGAAAGACTGAAGAGTTGGGTCATTGAGGAGTATCGATTGTAGTGTTGAAAATGAAGTATTCATTACAATTTAATTCTTTCTGATCACTAAAATAGTATTTAAAAACCAGACAATCTGCTGTCAAGAAATCTCTTCACATGATGAGATGAATAGCTGCTCCCTACCCTTTGGAGTGCAAGACAGGCCAAGTTGAGCTCCAATAGCTTGTTTAACATCAAAAGTATAACACATGGGCAGCTTTTGAAGTACAATATTGTAGGAATCTTGGCTAATTTATATACAGATCAAACTAGTTCTAGGAGTGACGGCCGTCTATTTTATTGGCAATCTTGCACGAACAATTAGCTAGAAAGGGATTCCCAGCTCATGCTCACCAACATGCATGTATAATATATGTTCATATATTTCGTAGCAAGTTGTGTACCGTGATTGTCCAAAGATTCACATGATGAGCTTAAATTGAATGTATGCCTAGAGATTCCTTGAACCCGAGCTAAATAAGTCTGTTTAGTAAAATATGTTATTAAAATCAATTAATTTAACGTTAAGTTCAAAGGTTCAGGTGTGGCTCCCATCATATTGCAGCATAATATCAGTCATTTAGATGTTAAAGGCAGTGCAGAATTTTCGAGTGAGTATAATTATAATCAAAGGTAATACACATTGACATATAGGAAAAAATTAAGATGAACTATGAGAACTTATTTAACTTATATAAACTAGACCTCCAACTCGAACATCTTTCATTAACGGATCCTATATATATAATAGGATCCACATGTATGGGGATTGGAAATTAAAATGCATAAATAAGTTGATAAATTTTTCTCTTTCTTAATCATCAATATATAACTACTTTTAGATTTATAAAAAAACACTACTTTGAAATCATTTTAAAATTAACTTTTAGTAACAATTTTTTTAAAGATTAAGATGAAAGGGTAAAAAATATTAGTTTGATTTGAAATTTTATAAGTACCATAATTTTTTTTACACTATTTATCTATGTGAGTTTCAGCTTTAAGTAATGAGACTTATAAAATATGCTCTGCATATGAGCTATAGCTCTCATGCATATATAGAGCTCTATATTATTTGTTCTTAAATAAAATTATAGTTGAAGGCCAAGTAGCAAAAGCTGGAATTTACACCAGTAAAACTTAATTTCATACAGCACATTTTGACACACGGGAATTACTGCTGTTTATTGATGAGATTAATGGGCCTCTTAATTTGTGTACTTGAGCATATTCAAGTACTCAACAAGCCTCCCTCGTATCCATTTCTGAGTGGCAACTAAAGACTAAAGAGAATAGATTTCCATGACCAGTTGAGGCATGCATCATGATTCATGATATATACACTTGCATCGGCCATCTTCTCCGGCATTCAATTTCGAGCTTGTGATTGACCTTAATAATTACGGGCATAAAATTGTGTATCACTTAAGTTACGTTGTCTGAAATTCAGTTAGTATCATTTATTTTGCCTTCCCATGACCAGTTGAGGTGCATTGTTCCTTTTATCCTTGACATGAAGGAAATTGGGAGGAAATTTTAGTAAAAATGTTTTTTGTGACAAATCTAGAATTTATTGACAAAGTTGTTGTTACTATCGCTGATACCCTCTTTTCTTATAGTGCCTGACCCTCCTCCTTTGCCTGGGCATAGAATCGGCAGCTCCAGCATTGGCGGAGGTTAAATGAAAAGTTTACTAAAGGTCACACCTCTCCTAAAGGTAATAACCATTTAATAAACAGTTATCAGCCAAAAAATGTTACCATTTATTGAAATCTCGTCACTTGCTATATATGTATGTCTTTTGGCCAGAAGGAAGCACATGTTTTGGTAAGATATAATTCTCACGATTTTGGTTTAACCTGTGAAATTTGAAAATTCTGATTTGTGATTTTACTTTGATAGAAGGTCTATTTTCTGCTACGTATTCAAATATATCACATAGTAATGTATTATTTATGCATTGATGATAGACGTACAACACATTTTGCCCAAACCATCACATAGATGCTAGACATGGGGGAAAACGAGGGAAATTGAGAGACGGGGAAACCAACGAGATTGATGATGATTATTCCGCATGTACATATACATCAACTTGATCACTTTGACTAATTATGGCCGCCCGAGTGGCCAGCACCCGGACTGTTACCAGGAGTCTTGGATCCGGCGTCTTCAACATCAGCCATCGTATTACTGACGCTGCCAACTTCATTTATCTTTGAGTGAGCCACCATGCACTTCAAACAATTCAAATCATCTTGCACTAGCCCCATCAATTGCCTTCCCTCGGCATGAACTATCCCACAAGAAAACAGTATTAGTGCCACGAACAAGCAAGTAAAGACCACTCTAGTACTCGCCATTGAACTGATCAATTAAGGAGCTAGCTTAGATAGAAAATACATGCACAGAAGGAGACGTGACTCAAGCAGTCCTCTCTATCTTGGTATATAATGCAAACTCAGATTGGCAAGAAGGCCCCCACCACTAGCGGATTGATTAGGAATGAAGATTTGCTGGTACAAGAATTGAGGGGATTGAACGGTTACTAGTGAAAGCCAGGTATATTGGGGTCGAAGAATGTACCATAAGAAGTATTGAAAAGCCTCTTAATCCTCCCACTAGTATTTGATTAATGTTTATTAGTGTTGACTCATTCTCTATATAGTCAATATTCTTTTCATAATTCATTTCCCACCATAGGAAGTGAATAATTAAGTGCTTTGAAAAATTAAAGTGAATATATAATTAAGTGACAGAGGAAGAAACGAGCTTCCTTAAACTAGCGGTACTCAATGTTTATTAATGGTTCCCACAATGGTTTGTCTACCACCTTTCTTACTAAATTTTAATAAAAATCAATATCCTGCACTTGTATATTTGACTACCCAATTGCCACATTTCAACTGATTTTAAGGTGTTTGAATTTTTATTTTTCCAAAAAATAAAAAAATAAAAGAGATCTCGTCGGCATACTAATCATGGGCAGCTGCAGTTGCACATGCTCCAAACTAAAATAAAAAGTGGAGCTTCATGGTTGAGTCTCCATGGGTGCATTACAGCTTTGAAGTCCATTACTAATGCTTGTCGTTTATACGATATCGAATTCTGGTAGATTAGAAAAGCACAATCCATAGAGTAGAGGAAGAAAATTTCATAGTTTACACTCGTAAAATTAGAGTATGGAGTTGAAAGTGCAATTGGCCGAGGCGGACAAAGGTATCCTATCACATGGTAATGGTATCTCCGCAGGCTAAGGATGAACTTGCAATATTGTAGGACGAGGAGCTCGTTAACCAGGCCTCCTAGGGTTTCTACTCCTTAGTCTAGCTCTATTGTTGTTTTGTTTTATCATGGGACATTGTAGGTGATGTTTTATTGCATCCCACCTTCTGTAGAGCGCCTAACCATATTTTAACTTCTGATGTTTAACAAACCTCAAGGTTGATGAGTTTAGTCAAGCAGTTTTCGATCACGAGTTAGATTGGAGGCGACGTAGGCGCTATAATATTGTTTTTGTCCTAAGACGTATGTGAATATTCTCATTTTAAACAACAGAGCAGATCATATGTTATACTCCCACCAAATGCTGGAGATATATGTCATGAAAGGTAGTGCAAACGTATCCGGGTCCGGACTTGTGGCCCTCAAAGCTGTGTCCTATAGTATTACACTTGAGCAAGCAGGCCCCAGATATAGGGTTAATCCCCGTCAACTTTAGGGAAGGCCAATAAATTATATATAGGCTTTGAAAAATCATTACTTCTCCAGGTAACTTTCTTAATAAGAGAGACCTGTGAAAGTTTATTAACTCTATATTGGCCCTTAAAGAATAGTATCTTAGCCTAAGTTGACCAAGCAACTAATTCGGCTAACCCAAATTGGAGTATCTTTAAACCTCATTGCAATATGTGGGATTTTCACATGTGTGAGGGGAAATAATTTGGATAGTTGGCTATGTGAGGGGGGCTCATGATAACTTGCCTAGAGGGATAACTTGAATTGGAGTCTCTCAAAAGTTTCCTTGTAACATGCAGGCCCAACATGTGTGAGGGGGCGATGATTTGGGTGGTTGATGTGTGAAGGGTATAATTATTGGATTAATACCACAATTATTATAGGAGAGGCCAATGACTTATACAAAGGCTTTGGGAAAACCTTATTTTTCGTGCGAGCTTTACGAATAAGAGAGGCTGGTGAAAGCTTATTGAGTCCATATTGGAAAAAAAGTGGTCGAAGGTTAGTTTCTGGCCAAGGCCAGCTACACCGACTAGCTTGGGGAGGGGGTGTTAGCAGGAACCTAACCGTTGGCGGCACTCAAAGGAGGGGTTGTTTTTTTTTTTAAACAAATTTGGGCCATCTTTTTTATCAGACAAACCAATTAAAGTTGGGGTGGAAAACTTTCCCAGGCTGAGATAAACTTTTCCCATATATATACCATGCAGGGTATTCTAATTTATATGGAGTGCGAACTTTTATTCACATCAAAATCGAGTAATGTGATGTTATTAAATCTTTAATTGCAAATTGATTCTTTTTCCAAGGCAATCTGTAAATTATTAATATGCTTCTAGTTTTCAAAGAAATACCTAATTAGTAAGTGTAGCAATCGCGTTGTTTAATCTAATTAGTATTAATTTTTTGAAACTTAAAAAAACATTTGAAACTAAAAAACTTAAAAAACTCTAAGAAATAAAAGTTATCAAAACATATTAATTTTTTTCTTAGTTTAGCTAAAACAACATTTGAAATAACATAACTTATAAATTTATTAATTTTAAATTTCAAAAAGGTAATATATGCTAATTTCATATTACCTTTTATATTTTGATTGAAAAAATTGTATAAATGGCACCGAGTTGACTCCAATGTGACTCTATTCTATAACTTGTAGAATTGAGTACGTGCCCGATTTTACAAACTACATGTTTATCAAGCATACCTTTATGATTGTTCCTTTGTGAAAAGTCATGTCGGTAAGCATTTACCAATTTTTAAATAGCTCTCAGCGTCTTCAATGTGATATAATTGAATGATAATCAACGCATAAATACAAAGAGAACTCATTCATTTGAATGCAATACATAGAAAGACGAGGGTGATGATTACTCTGCCGCATAATTTTATACATACCTGAAAACATGAAATATTTACAAATGGTTCAAATTCAATTCAAATCCTCCCAGCACAAGCCTCACCAAATCAATGTTTTGCAGACATTTTTATATGCAGCAAAGAGATGTCAGCAGCCTAGTTGTGAACTGTGTGGCCAACGCCTGGGCTATGACCTGGGGATGTCGGTCGGAAACTGTTTACATCTATATTCTCTAGCCTTCTGAATTTGTAGCTTCCATGGTTGTGACCACTGTTTCTTTTCTGCACTCCATAGCTTTTCATTTGGACATGATTCATCTTGGGTCTGCTTATTTTCCTCCCTTCTGATAGTTGAGCAGGTTGGGATAGTATAATCAGCAGTATAAAGAAGACAGAAACAAAATCGTTCTTGACCTCCATGAGTACTATTGCAAATATATCAAAACAATGAGTAATGATCGACAAAGGTAAGAGGCAGCAGCACCAAGCTTGTGTTCAACGAAACACTTCAATCAATCTCCACCCACATGGGGATACTGTATATATAACATGTACTAGTGCATCATGCATATAAAAATACCCAAACCAAAGAATTCGAATAACGTATTGTTATTAGTTCCATGTTGGAGAATATGTTTTATCTTTGAGAAGATTGGTTGAAATGTAGTATCTTAGTTTCATTGGTCGTGCCCATTTCATCCATCATCTCCATCTTTTCAAAGTAGGCATCCCTTTGAGTGTGGAGTTGGCGTACCATAGGCGGCCCCTTGTGCACATGATCAGAAGCTGCAAAAATTCCACTTGGATGAGAAGGTGAAGTTGAAGGATTGGACGACACTGCTTCCTCAAAAACACTGGTCACCCTTGTGCCCACTACTATGGTACTCCATTCCTCTCTGTCGCTTGTGTACTAGTTACGACTTACAAAGCGTAGTTCACATGCATATAGGCAATTGGCTTGTAATTTCTATCGTTAGTTGTATATTGGTTAAATGATACCATCCGTTAGATGCTCCAACAAATTTGGTGTTAGATCTAATACTTACCTTACCGGTGTAAGCTACACAGGTATACCTTTAATTTGGATTAATTATATGTTGTATTAAAACCAACTCAAAACAGTGTTGTCCATGGTCGGCTGAACTGGGTTATTGACACGGGCGAGGTCATGAGCAAAAGAGACGAATTCCTTGTAGAGTTTCTTAAATTCTCTAAATTAGTGTCACATGTAATATGTATTGGGGTAAAATTTCGTATTAATAAGGGTATGATTATAAATTTTCAATTTAAATTAATCTTTTGAAAAAATAATTTAGACCCATTAATTAATATTTGGCCAGGGCGTTATCCATCGTTTGTTAGTCTTGGTATTCCATTGTATTTAAAAAGAACACAGGGCCCCAACTTGCAAAAAGTGGGAGACATTTGGTTCCCTGCTTTACAATATTTCTTCCCACCACCGAGGAAGTAACCTGCGTTATACCGAGCACGACCCAATATTTGCCTTGATTTATGTCGGATATCGCTTCAACTTTTCCCCATTTGCCTTCAACTTTACAGTTATGCTTGACCCTTGTATGAATTGAAAGGTTGTGGTCAATGAAATTCCATGGCCGTTTCTGGTAAAGGATGTTATGATCTGTGTGAATGAAGAAGCGGCACAGGCAAGAGAGAGTTGGTTTTTAAGATGTGCTAGGTCGTCTTTATTTGGGTGGCCTCTGTTCCTTCTCTTGGCGGCCATGGCAGTATAGCGGCCACCTTCTTGCAGATTCTTAGAATTTGTGCTTCTTATAAGACTAGTGAAGCTGATTTTTCAAGTTTTTGCACATATCTTTGGCGTATCACTGAAACATTATGAGGAGATTCTTGTCTGTAGAAAATTGTAAGTAACCAAGAAATAGTCTTGATCTGCTTTCTTTTGTAGTATTATTATCTTATGTTTTCCAAAGCATAATCTTATTATCTTTGAGTTTGAATTGTAGGACAGATGCTACAATTCTTGTAGTAGTTTGTTAGAACTTTTGCCAATGCATTGTGCATCCCAAGTCCTACGAAATTAAATGGATTGGCCTTTAGAAAGATACATCGTTATTGAAAATTTTATCATTTGTAATTATATGATGCCTAATTAAATTAAAAAATTAAAAATTTGTTTATTTTATTCTAAATGAAGAGGCTCAAGAGATGAGAGAAAAAACTAATTCAATCCACAATGATATACGCAAAAATACAATATTTTTATTACTTAACCGGCCATTAGGAGAAGCAAATATTGCAACGGGTACTCCAATCAATTGATGTCAACCTATCACCTTTCAAAAATTAAACTTGTGAGATTTGCCATTTGTCTACTCGACATGTTTGAAACAATCAAATTCTTTAGTTGAAATAAAAAAGACAATCAAATTCTTTACTTGAAAAATAAATTAATATAAAATTCTTTACCTCGTAGGCTCAATGGTGTTCAACTAAAGGCTGAACTAGATGCCAGGCCAAGATATTACGTTCATTGTGGATAATAATGTAGAAAAGGGGTATATTTTATTACTGCTAGCAATTAGTGGAGACTTTAAAAGAGGATAATTATCCAATTATCCTAATGTAGAAAGTCATTTTTCGGGTTTTGTAGACAGGTTAAGAGTTTTTGGTTTGTAAGCAAGATTCGTCTCTTGGTTCTCAAGAATTATAAATATTCTATCGAAAGAGTTTGCTAGATCAGCTTCTTTATTACTTTTATACTACAACTCAGATTCAACTCAGACTCATTATCTAGCCTTGTTGCTCGTTTAATTGCTACTGCAAAACCAGTTATGAACGTGTAATATTGTAACCGATTTACAACCAATTTTGTAACCGGATATTTGCAACCAGCTTAACAAGTTGCAAACGTACTAGTTAATATGAGGGGAAAATTCTATATGAGCTACACATCATATAGTTTATATAAGTTATATATTTAATTTTAATCTTTCTTAGTAGGTTTTATAAAATAATATTTATATAAATTAAAAGCAAGGTACATAAGTAAGATGTTGACAAAATTTTGTCTTTTTTAATATCATTATTATCTATTTTTAAATTTTCAAAAGATGCACAAGTTAATAAATATTATAAAATGATTTTTTATTATAATTATTTTAATAATTAAGATGAAATGATTAGAAACATTTTTATTTATCTCTATAATGTTTTAATTGTCAGACCCACTAAATTGTTCAAAATGAAAGGTATAATTGATATAAGCTATATGAGTTATAGCTCATGTGTATAGGGCTCTAATTAATATATATATATAGGGTTATGCTACTCTGGGGTTGACCGTAGAAAAATTTCCTGCGATCACCCCTAATCTAGACTGTCCAATCATCAGGACGGTTTAGATCTACAGATTAAAAAAATCTCACTCCTCCTCCTCCCCGTCGCCTCCGGCCATCACTCGCAGCTTCCGACCGTCGCTCGCTGCCGCTCTTCCCCGGCCCTCTGTTGAGCCCATGCCCTCAGCCAACCGTCACCAACTTGCTGAGGGTCGGGGAGGAGGCGGTAGCGAGCAACAGCATGAGGCGGCAGAGGAGGAAGAGGAGTGAGATTTTTTTTAAAGATTTGCATATCTTAACTATCCTTATGATCGGATGGTCGAGATTAGGGGCTACTGCAGGAAATTTTCTTGGGGTCGCCCCAAGGTAGCCTAACCCATATATATATATATATAGAGAATGGGATACAACTGTAGGTAGTTGGACCTAGCCGCCACCGGCCAGATCTAGTCGAGGGGTAGCCAAGTGCCAGATCTAGCCAATAGCCAGATACAGTTGCAACCAGAGGTGGCCAAGTGACTATATCTGGCCATCGACTGACAATTTGTAATTTTTTTTTTTATTTAGAAAAAATGGCTTTGCGACCAAGTTCGGTCAGCCATGGCTGGATCAACCATCTACGATAAAGAACGAGGGGTGAGTTTTTGCATTTGTTTTCTTTTTTTGTTTTTTATAATCATCAAATTGGAGTTTTCCTCGTAGTCGGATAGCCTGGATTAAAGTTTTGTGCAGGAAACTATTCCTGCCCTTAGCTCAAGAAAACTTTTCTCTAAAAAACTTACAAATTATAGACCGCCTCAGGGTTGTAAACTCGGACTCAAATGTTATTACAAAAAAGTACAAATTTACAACCACAACGTGATGACAAACACCATCTCAAACTAAATAACTTTGAAAAATACAAATTTGTGACCATCTAGCCATCAAATGCGTCTCAAACCTAATAACTTTCTTAAAATAATAAGGGATCAAAGCCACATCTGGATCCCTAGCCCCCACCACCTTGTTATATCTCCATTGTCGCTCGCCATTAGAGCCATGCCCAACACCGATGTTGACTCCACACCTTCTGTGCCACCATCTCCCTTCACCTGGCGCCCCCATCCCACCCATTGCTTCGCCTATCCACTGAGGAGGCTACATTGGAGCTCAACAAAATCTAGGATTGTCAGGCCTATCGTTGCTCTTTGATTTTGGTCGTCCTTCTTTCATGGTCGTTTGTTGTTGATGTATGATTTGCATGGTGTTTTCGGCATAGTTTTAAAACTCCTTCTTACTCTAAAAACTCCCCAAGTCGACTCTACTCAGTAGCTTGCTGAGTTCAACTCTACGGATGACTCCATACAGCTGATTTTACAATTGACTCCACAATTCAAATTATAAAAGTTACAAAAATATATTATCTTCTTATAGATTAGTTAAATCAATATTTTTAAATGATGTAAATCGGATATTTGTAAATTTCAAGTGTCAAAAGAATAATATTTACTAATTTCATATAATTATTTATTTACATGATTAAAATTTAATATAAATGACGCAAAATCGGCTCTTTGAGTCGACTCCACTCTCTGGCATATTGAGTTGAGTCTAAATTTTGAGTTTTTAAAATACGGTTTTTAAAGAGCTTTGCCTGATTTTTATATTTCTGGTTTCGATCGCAGCAGAGAGGGGCTATGGAAGTTGAATTGAGTGGCAGGATTAAGGAGGGAGAGCTTCATCGACCAATCCGGAGGTGTGTATATGTGTTTTTCTTTGTGTGTGTGTGTGTTTTTGTTTTTGTTTTTTATTTTTTGTATTGTATTATACTGTAGTTGTTCGTTGTGAAATTGGAGATAGTGTAGGGGACGAGGACATTGGGACGTTGAACTGTTGTATGATTGTCCAAATTGGTTTGTTGTAGGAATGGGGGTGTTAGTGTTGAATTGAATTATTGACCACTGAATCTCGTTGGAGGGCCACATGAAATACAGAAGCAAAATTTCAGAACAAATTTATAATTTAATTAGGGAATAGAATGAATTTACAAAATCTCAGAACAAGGTTATAAGTGCTCTTGAGTTTATGTTTGATGAAATGCAATAGAAAATTTTTGTTGTTCTCTAATCTATTGAATTACAATGCTAAGTATGATGACCCACCTAATCTTACAATCAGACCAGATGCCACTTTTCGTCCGACAACCAGAACCCCAATAAAATAATACATTGAATAATTAAATAAATGGAAGCGTGCAACAAATAGCCATTAAATTTATCAAATTTAATAATTAACTACAAAATTAAAATAAGTTAATTTATATGTCATTTAATTACAGTCAAATATAAATTATTCCAATTAATAAAAGATTTCCAATAATACATCTAAATCATAAAATAAACTAAGCAGATAGAAATAAATAAATCCCCAACAAATGAAGTGTGATCCACTACTAATAATAATATATAATCCAAATATAATCAAACAAGTCCAACTAAATAATCAATAATAATTATCTAATAGAGTCCACCACCATTGTCTCCTTCCAATGCACCAAGGGCATGCTTCTAGCTAGTTACTTGTGGAAGCAATTCCATATTAGTAATATAACCACTAAGTACGTATAACAATAATGAACAAATAAAAAGTGTCACAAGTATGAGTTTACACTCAACTCCTATTCCAACACACCAGCCAATCTGGTGTAGAAAATTTACCCTATATGATCATAAATGTTGTTATTTCCCTCACTCAAAGACAGTACACATATTCCCCGCCCAGATCCAGACTCTGATGTCCAAGTATGTACTAGGCTAAGTCGGTTTACAATCCTTTGAACCTTTTTTTGTGTGATGAACCTTACACCCTTGACTATATCTTAATTAGGTAAGTTGTGCCCCTTATGTGTACTCATAGACAAATGCTAGAAACCTTACCTCTCACCCAACTGATCAACGGTTGTCTGTGCTAATTGAATATAATACAAGCTATACGTACCCTGAATGCCTTAGCTATTATCTTGAACTAGTTTATGAGCAATTCTTGAAACCACAAACTATATATATTAATATGAATATTTGACTAATTTCATGTAATGAAATGACATGAGATGCATACGCAATTAACTCATGAACATACGCATACACATTTTTGAGCAATGTACACAATCAGGGCACATGTAACATATCAGCCCACTACCATCATCACACAATCATAATTAATGCATTAAATATTGCTAACTACTTAATTAACGAACATTCAATATAGCTTGAATTTCAATCACAGTATGCCAAACGCTCAAGCTCCTTGTCCTGGAAATAAAATTTACATCTGCTAACTTAGAGCCCAGTGCTTGACCACCCAATTTATTTGCACTTAGTTACTCTCCTAGTTTTCACACTTCTAAATTTTTCACAAATTTTAGATCTTTTTATGCATTTATTAATCAAGTTTGATTCATTTTCATACCAACAAATTCATATGATGATTTTAGACATACCCAAGATAAATTTTGTAGCACCCCAATTCAGCCTGAAGGGACACAACAAACCATGATATTATAAGTTGGAAAGCTACTTATTGGGCTATCGCATATAGACTTCACGGGAAGTGGATCTCTCCCCTTTAGGAGAATTAAGACAGACACCATACTGGGTTTCCATATAATGCGTACAGAGTTCACACTACATAAGACAGATCTTACACTTAAAGCTCCTATATGATCATTCCTAACCATAACAGAAATAAAACCTCCCTTGTGACTAAGAAGGTGATTTTAAGAATGTAATGATCACTTTGAACTACAGAAGATGCGCACCCCCACTACAATTTAAAGGTTGGATGTTGTGAGCTGCTCAATTTCTTATACTTTAGTTGAAGTGATTAGATTAAGTATCTTGAATTCTTAATGTGGATGAGTACGATATATTAAACAATGGGTCGTGGTTACCTGTTCTACATACACAATAAGTAAAATAAATTAAACATAGAAGCATCATCAAGTGCTAGGGCATCATACCCTAACACCCAGTCTTCATCTAGGTTTTTGACGCGGTAAGACTCATACGCTCTTACCCACCTTACTCTACACACACATGGTTGCAATCAAATACATTTCATGTACTTGGATTAACTCCTCGTTGTGTTTTGGGACTCAATGGCTTATACACCCAGTAGATGATAGTTAGCCTTTGCCCTAAAGTTTAACCACTCTACAATAATATAATAATAAAATAAACTAAATAAAGACATGTATGCAAGCACCATGTCATACCCAATCCCAAATCATAGAGAGTACTTAATAGTTTAAGGGCTCTATCCACAATACAGTAATCCATCAAAATAATGTTCAAGTACATAAACATAACACGGGCTCCCCACCATCACCACTAAACCTCCTGATCCATGCACCTCAGCCGGCCAATGCCAAAGAACCTTACCTACATAAATATAGGGAAAATATAAGTAATTAAATAAATTTGATTATTAGTCTGAAATAATTACTCGTAAAATAATGCTAGCAAATGGGTATTTCATTACCCACAAAAACATAAAAAATTCAGACGCCTCACATGGGTAATAAGTAAAATAACATATTAAAAGGGTTGGCATGCAAGCACGACAAATATTTATACCCTGATTTTGGTTCACCTAAGAACCAAATACTCATACAAACAAGCTTACTATAATACCCTGATTTTGGTTCACCTAAGAACCAAATGAGAAATTTTATGATCGAGTCAAATGAAGTTTAAAGTTGTTGGTTGGTAAGACTTGATTGATAAAAAAGATCAAAACAACCCGCTTGGTGTCATGAGAATTAAAGACATTGTTAAATATGTGTCAAAACACATCAAATATAAATAAAAGTAAGAAAGAAAATAACTGCACTGAGCTCAAGTGTGTGTAGTGTTTATCTATCCTCCCACCAAAGTCGACTCAGGATTGCAAGACCTACATATACAATATAAAAAACGTCAATAACGAGTGTTACTGGTTCGAAAAAAACTATTGCAAACTGGTAAATGGGAATTTTAATACTCACGGAAACTTAGGAAACTTCAAATTTTCCTCACATTAGGCGTATAGCAAACATACTTAAACAAGTGTCAGTGCGCATGCACGACGAATATTCATACTCATACATACAATGTTTATGCCCTCACATCCTCCATATTGCACCCACTACGATACTCAAGTGGCAAAAGGAACTATTAAATTAGTGCCACAAATTTTGGAAATGTGTTGTGTTACGTAAAACCCTCATACACCATACTACCTCATGGTTTGAAGGAGTAATAGTGCGGTCCATACATATCTCCATACTGCTCACTCTCTTATTCATGAAATCTATGAAAATGCGCATACATATTTAGTAGGTTTAGGAAATAGGTTTGTATATTTTTCTGGAGCTTCAGTTTGAAAACCAACAAGGGATCTTATCCTTGTAGTTTTATTAAACATGCATAGAAAACATGGCTAAATTGGCCCAACATCGGAGGTATCCGATAAAACACCGCCGATGTCGTCCTATATCTAAAACAAGATTAAACTTGTCATGCAGGGAGCTGGACAGAGATCAAGCAAAAGGACAGTCCTACAAACCTGGGGTCATCAACACATCTATGACGAGCTCGGACTCCATACCTACATCAAAACCCACTACTAAGTAAAATACTAATGTCTCTATATGATACATGTTTGTGGTGTGTGCTCATATCACCAATACATCCTAATAAAGAAAGCAATGCTAACA